>CAKAOI010027993.1:0-11979 GCA_916701655.1 Sebastiscus albofasciatus | reverse complement strand
ACCCAAAAATATTTGGTTTAGTATCATATAAGGCAAAGAAAATCCTCACATTTGAGAGGCTGGAACCAGCTTTGGGCCATTTTCCCATGAAAAATTACTTTAAAACAATTAATCAATTATAAAACTGTTGGCCAATTAATTTTCGTTTCAGCTCTAGATTGTACTTCACCAGATTGTAAGGGTGTATTGTGACTGAGCATGTATGTTGTGCTTACTGGCTGAATAGAAGAAAGGAAGATTTGTTTTATAACTGTCCATGATTTAAGTTTTAAAGTCCACTCCCCAAATTCATGTTTGACCTCAGTGGCTAAACAGCCAACATGTCCCACTTGCCACATCACAGGTCCTTACCTTCCTCCTCCCTGTGCTGCTCCACTGGAACAGCCCCCAGAAACTCTGTAAAACACAAGCAGCAGCCACATTAGCAGCAGCAGGGACGTTAGCTGACTAGGACCAGATGTTGAGCTTTCCCTCAACATCAGGGAAAACGCTGACCTGCTAATAAGCCCCTGGGTGAAACACGGCAGGTGCTGGGACTCTGGCGCCCTGCTTCAGGCAGCATCCTGCAGATTAAACACCCCATGCATGCTCTGTTTGGCTTTGAGCCAGACCGGTGGAGTTTTTGCAACTACTGGGGGCCTCCTTAAAGGTAACCTGTAAAACTACAAAGAGTGGGCCTTCACACAAACCAATTACCAATGCACTGTAAAAGTGGAAGGAGGGTGGCAGACACGTTTGTGTACATCTCTGTTTCCACCGGAGCTTTCCTTCAGAAGTTTATGACTACTAGAAAACAAGCCAAGTCAGCTGATTATGGCAGAAACATCCGGTCCCCCTTATTTATTAATGTGGAAATTTTCCAAGAGGAACAGTGTTTTTTATGACCCTAGAAAGATTTACAGGATCAGCATTGGCGTGCTATTTTAGTATTAAATGGATGATGGTAATGGCGCCTCTATGATTCTGCGCCATAGATTAATGTGCATCAAAATATCAAGAGTAAAAGTATTTGTTATGCAGACAAACAACCCATGTGATTGTTATATTGTTGTATATTTCATTATTATATATTATTATATAGTGTTCCTGATGTGATTAGTCAGAGTGGAGCTGTTGGGTGGTTTATAAGTAACACGTGTCATATCTAATAAACTCATCATACATTTTCTATATAAAATCTCAATTAGTAGAGTAACTACTATCTATCAGATAAATGAAGAACAATATTTTTCTCTTCCACTCCTCTGGAGTAGAAGTAGCAAGTCACACAATATGGAAGCACTCAAGGGGAGTACAAATACCTCAGTATTGCACTAAAGCACAATACTTGAGTAAACATGTTCAACAAAGGCATCCCCCAAAGGGAGGAAGATGATTAAATGGATAAGAAAAAAAATAAAACTAATCTCCAGCAAACTTCTGTTACACAACATTACATTTATGTGAAATATGGAGTACTTTTACCTCCTCAGGCCTTTAAAAATTCTTCAAATGAAACAATCTGAGGAGGAAATATCACGCTTTGGACTTGTGAAATGAAAAGCATAACTGTGAACAGAGGTTGCAGGTAACTAGAGAGGTTGGGAACCACTGGTCTGAAGTTGTCAAACTGCAACAAACTTCTCATCTTCTCTTCTTAAACTACTTATTTTCTGCCTAAACTGTACATTTTAAACACACATATTGTAGAATTTCAGAATTAAGAAACCATTCAAGTATCATTAAAGAGTATTAAATCCCCCCAAAAGACCTCAGTACCATCAGTGATACAGCTACATCTCTGCATGTGCATTTAAAAAAGAGTAAATTTCCATCCGTCTGCCAATTAAATCTTTGTGACAAAGATCAGATAAAACAATACATACATTTTAAATCAGTTAAAATGTTTAAATCAAGTCTCACCTGGTAGTAAAACAATAGCTAACAGGACTCCTGTGTGGATCAGGGAGAGCGATGGTCGTCCAACACGTGCCATTTTCTGTTTGATGTGCTTCCTGAGGTGAAAAGACAGAAACGACATTCACTGATGTTAGTGTAACAGAACTGTATTTGAGGATGCTTCATAAAGTTTGAACTTCTGGTATTATACCGTAATATTGCAATGCAACTATAGACTTGGATTGATTCCTGTGTCTTGTTGTTTTTTTTCAGCTGTCAGATATGGAAATGAGAAGACAATGCTCTCGGAACAAAGTGAGAGCTTTTATGTAAATGGCTGATGCCAAGACAATAGAGAGGATTGGGGACATGATGTAATAGAGCTTTTTTTCAGGGATTATTGAGAAAAAATAAGACTATAGTTATGAATATCAGAATATAAAGCGACTGAACTGAACAATCAAACAGCCGGAAGCTTGAAATGTTCTTCTGTCTGTTGCATTACGACCGCTTTACTCAAAAAGAGAAATTGTCATCTACAGTTTCATACAAGACTTTCTCACTTTTCATCCAAAGACAATGAAGCTGGAGTTTCAGACAGTTGAACTTGCAAATGTATAAACTTTAGCAACAATCACATCAGTTCTTACCTGCAAAGGTGCTGAAGTTCTGGCCTCCTGTGATCACCTCTGGATCCAGTGGCTGCACTGTGGTTGTCTTGAGCTGTCAAAACCCTTTACCTATGGGACAGACAGGAAGGGAAACATTTTAAAGGAGCCCCCTTGATCATTAAAAACAAAAAGGCATGTCATATGGCTCCGGCATGCTGGCAGGCGCTCCAGGATTGGCTCCTGTGCTGCCACCCGTTCAACCAATAGGGGTCCTGTAATTAGGAGTGTTGAGCAGCACCACTGCTTTCAGTGGAGAAACATTAACAAGGTGCCATTTAGCGGCATGTTTCTTTCCTCACAAGTTTGGAATTTGGGGTCAACACGCAAGGTGACATTGTATTTAAGCCACTAGTTGATTTTGAGATTTGAAATTTACATAAACGGCTCAGTGGGCGCGAACTTAAAAACTGTAAGCTGTTAAATCCACACAGTTTGAGGCCTCTGTTACAGGAGAGCAGATTTATAAAGAAGTGCTTGAGGCTATCGCAGAGGTGGTGCTGATAAAACTTTCAGAGGAAACGGTAGAGCAAGAGGTAGTCCTGATGATACAAGAAACAAGATACATAAAACAAGATTCTAGCTGTAAATAACAAACAGTAAATACCTCCTCTACTCAAGTCAGATAAACCTCCTGTTTTTATTCCAGGGCTTCAGCGACATAGTCTCTCTGAAGAAATTGACTGCAAAGAATAAAAAAAACTATTTCTGAAATAACTACTGTGTTGCATCAGTGTATCGACAAATGTGTAAGCAATATTGTCCAGGGTGACAGGTACGTGACTCATTTCAGAAGTTGCACCAGCCGTTTTGATCATGTTCCCAAACTTGATGTCATGAAGTCTGCAGCTATGTTCTTGTTTTTTCATTCTTATTGGCCAATAGACCTTCATTAAAAAAGAACATTTTCAAAAATATAGAAGTGTCAGTGAGAAAACAAGCATTCTTTTCCTCACTGCACCCAAAGTTGTTTTTTTCTTGAACACGCATGTTTTTTTTTTTAACAACATGGAGGAAGCTGGAGTCCTTAGGAGAGCCAGGCTACTAATGAAGCTGCAGAGCCATTAGGGACCAGCATGCCAGCACTACTTGCTTGTTTGGTTCAGGCTCCTGATGCTTGGATTGTGCCACGTAGCCTCTACAGCCTCCAGCCTGTGTCTATGTATATACAGTATGGGAGCTATGGAAACTAGAAAACATTAGCTGAAAACAGTTTAACAACCCAACATGCAATATTTTAAGGTATATCTTCCCTAAAAAACCTACATAACATAAATGTAAATCTACAAACAGTAGAGAATCCTTGCTGTGTTCCCAACCTTTTAGCCTTGTCAGATTAACTGCATCCTGTTACCCATCATGTTGCAAATGTGTTCTTTTGAGTTGATTTTAACTAGATGTTACTGAACACTATTAACAATAAAAAGGGGATATTGTAACAATAATTGTTCATACAATTGCACTGTCGGTGTTTAGGTTAGTTTGCTCAAGTTTGCATTCATGCTACCAGTGGCAGAAGCTATGTTTCATCAATTTATCCATTACTTTTAGCTAACTACTTCAACCATTTACCCATTTACTATTTCAACTGTTTATCCGTCAGCTAACTATTTCAAACACTTACCCGTTAACTATTTCAACTGTTTATCTGTTAATTATTTCAAACACTTACCCGTTAACTATTTCAACTGTTTATCCATACGTTTTAACTAACTAACCTTATGATCCCTGCAATTTACACATTTCAAAATAACTGGGGCTGTCACAAAAGGAAACAAATGGTTGTCTTCTTCAGCTTTTCAGATGTCTGTCTCTTTCTGTGCATAGAAAATTCACGGCAACAAAAATTTGGGCTAGAAACCCATAAAGTGTCTCATACAACTTGTGAAGGAAAAGCTCATTAAAAACACAGACCCTTGTAAAAATGAGGATGCCTGTCAAATGCTTTTATGTAATAGCACTTAAGATCTGGTTCAAGTTACATGTCACACAAATAAACCAGCAAGGGATCCCTCTGTGATTATTATTCATTTAAAAGTTGTGTTGTCAAGTTAAAAGAGGAAGAAATATTTGATGGAGTTAACAGGAAAAAGGTTTTTGCAACAACCTTTTAGACATAATTTATTGGTATTTCCGATGCAAGAAAGACGAATTAATGCATGTCGTGACAGTGTCCCAGATGCTCAGTTTCATATTCTGGCTCAGAGCAGTGCTTACATCAAATTAAGCTTATGTACATAACTTCAAAATCTCAGACATTTTAGATTTTCCATTGTCAATAGACCAGTGTGTCAATGCAATCAAACTAAAGCTTGTAGCTTTGAGTGAATGTTTACGTTCACAAATATTGACTCAGCTGTCAGAAAAGCAGATAATGTTGGTAGTGTCTAGAAGGTCAGGTAACTCTCGCGAGATGGTTAAGGTTAGGCATTGATCTTGAACATTTAAGGTTAGGCATTGATCTTGAACGGTTAAGGTTAGGCATTGATCTTGAACAGTTAAGGTTAGGCATTGATCTTGAACGGTTAAGGTTAGGCATTGATCTTGAACAGTTAAGGTTAGGCATTGATCTTGAACAGTTAAGGTTAGGCATTGATCTTGAACAGTTAAGGTTAGGCATTGATCTTGAATAGTTAAGGTTAGGATAGGTCATTGGGCAGCGAGTCTTGCGAGAGTTTTTGCAAATTTTTGCCAGATTTCGCAATTTGTGGGTGCCCTTCTAGACACAACCGATAATGTTCCTTTGTTGTTTGTCTTTTCTGTTGCTATATTGTTTGGATTAGCCTCAGCTGTACTGTATGTGCCAATTAGCAAATGATAGCATGCCAACATGCTAAACCAAGATGGTGAACATGATAAACATTATACCATGTTAGCATTAGGTTTTTGTGAAACAGGTAACAGGCAACAGAGCGAAAACCCTGCTGTTCTGGCAGTGATAACTGTGTGTCTATTAGTCTATTAAACCGACTGACAGCTGATCCAGCTGTGATCACTGTCACAGCTGTCACCGCCATCAGAAACGGATGTCGCTTCATGTGACACTACAGAGTTTCCTCTCTCTTTGCATCTCTTCCTCGCCTCCTCCGCTCGCATTTCAGGTGGGAGGGACTAAGACGCGAGGAGAGGAGGCGAGGAAAGGAATCGAGGAGACACGTTAGCATAATAAAAAGCACACAGTCATTGTGAGCATGTTAGCATGCAAAGTCAGCATTTAGCTCAAAGCACCACTGTGCCTAAGTACGGCCTCACAGAGCCGCTAGCGTGGCTGTAGACTCTTAGTCTTGTTAATGTGATATAAATTATATAAATTATAACCTAATCCTGTCTAATCTCTACATTGTCCTGCACACCCAGAATTTGTGATTCTTAATAAATAATCTTCTTAAAGCGCTCTACAATTGGCATTTCATTCTGCAGAGTATTATTCCTGTTCCTTTGCAGATTTGAAGTTAAATCATGTCTGGACAGGCTAATCATGACTTTCTAAAGCATTTTTAATAAAGTTGATAATTTCCTGCTATTACAGACACTTCTGTTAATTGGCTCTGATCCTTGAGCCTGTAAGTGGTTCATATTACAAATCCCAATCAGATAACACTTTGTGTGTGTTGCTGGTAAATGCACAATTGAGAGTTTCGGAGTGTAATTAATACCATTGTCTTGTACATAACTGTTAGAAATTTCTATGCTGACAGCACAGTTCTCTGTTTTGCTGATTCTGTACAGCGAGTTCTTAAAAACCTGCAGTTTGCATTTTGTGCTCTTCAGAAGCGTCTTATCAGTCTCCAACTTGTGCTGAATAGTAATAAAACCCCAATATGCTGTTGGCCAAAGCTAGAAATAGTATTTACCTTCAGATCAGCATTCTCATTGGTGCTGATATTGAGTCTCCCATTATAGAGTAAACACTTAAGTTTGGAAAAGATAAAATCTGGGCCTATATGACAGCTTACTGACAAACTGAGAATGAAAACTACTTTATGCTGCAATGCAGAAACCAGGCTGGTCTCTGGCATGTTCTGTACACATCGTTGTGAAGCAGTCTTTCTTTTTGACTGTGGTGATGTAATCTATAGGTGGACAGCTGCAGCAGCACTCACATTTTATTGCAAAAACTGTCCTGGCTTTTTCATATTCGCTGCAAGTCTTGGTTTCTGTCTATAAAGCTCTTCTCCAGAAGTTATCATATCGTATTTTGTTTATTGGCTGCAGTATTGGAGTTGATCACGCTCGCTCTGAGAGATGGTTGATCCTCAATTTACTTTTACGTTCTGCACGTCATGTTCCTGGAATAAACAGCAATACATCTTGAAGTTTTAAGATAACGAGACAATTCAATAGTCTTATAACTGACCATATGAATTATCAAATTGGTAATGTTCAGAGTTCATTCTTTTGTTCCCATTATCCACTAATCTGTCTTTAGATGTCTTTCTTTGTCCGACCAACAGTGCACAACCCAAAGATATGTTTCAGGTCACATAAGGCAGATATAAGCAGCAAATATTCACATTTGAGAAGCTGGAATAAAGGAATTTTTGGTATTTTTGGGTGAAAAATACAATGAATCGATTCTCAACATAGTTGTTGATTGATTTTCTGTCATTCAACCTATTAATCATCTAGTTGTTTCAGCTCTTTAAGGACCTATAAAGGCAAAAAAATGAAAATTGAATATCTACAATTCCAATTCAGTCTGCTGATGAAGATCATGTGATATGATTGAAACCTGAATGAGCTTCCACAAGGACCTTCTGGTGAGATTGTTTTCTCGACACAGACATTGTAATGAAACTGATGTTCAGTGTAATGAGTTTAAAAAAACAAAAATGTATGACTCATGAAGTTTTACTAAAATTAGCTTGAAATCATTGAGTGTGTTTACATGCACATTAGTGTCCTGGTTTTGTTGAAATCCGGTTATTGATATCCTTGTTTGCATAACTGATAGGTGACAGGAGATATTATTGAATTATCACTCTGTCCTAACTTTGTACAATTTGTTTTCTGAATTATTAAAAGGTACAGTGTGTAGGATTTGGGGGCATCTAGTGCTGTGGTTGCAGATTGCAACCTGAGTACGCCTCCGCTCACTCCTCCCTTTCTAAGACTGCGGTAACGTGAGCTGCCGAGTGCAAAACCGTGGTAACACCGTTCACCTCGCTCAGAGGCCATCCTTACAATAATAACACTACTTTAGGAGCAATTGAAGTCAGACGGTTGCTGGCGCTACCACTGTTTTGCACTCTGCGGCTCGCGTTACTGCAGTTTCACAAGCGTGTTGGAGAACTACGGTGGCCTTCAGGTAATGTAAAAACGTGGAAGGCTCTCTATAGAGCCAGTGTTCCGTTTGTCTGTTCTGGGCTACTGTAGAAACATGGCGGAGCAACATCGTGGACTCTGTGAAGAGGACCAGCTCACTATGTAGATATGAACGGCTCATTCTAAGCTAACGAAAACACGATTCTTAGTTTCAGGTGATTATACACTAATGAAAACATAGTTACGAATATTATATTCCATTTCTGACAACAGATCCCTCCTATTGTTACACACTGTTCTTTTAAATGCAAGGTAAATCAAAGATATAAAAACATGTTTGCAATGTTCACAATTTCTGTCTTCAAAATCTTGTAAAACAAATGTACTTTATGTTTTTAAACACCAAGAAAAGTGCTCTACAAATATATAAAAAGAAATATTATCATTATTAAACAATGAATGAGAAGAATCAGACACACTTACAGCTTCATATATACAAAATGCTATTTATTCATTTTTGACCAGAAAAATAAAGTGTGGATGCATAATTGCTGTACACGTATGTGCAAATTCATGGCGTAACAGGACACACTGCAGATATAAAATCAAACACACAGAACATGATGTGACTATCACACACTGTCATATAAATAATTGAAGCCATTTTAGCAGACCATCTGCAGCATGTTTAAGGGCGACAGCATATGGAGCCTCTGCACATCACATGTATAATTACGCTCCTAACAGGTGTTCTCCAGCACACCCAAACCTGCAATCCAGTTTAGAAGCAGTCGAAGACATGAGCACGGTACAAGCTCATAATTTGAACATACCATATATGAAGGAATCCTTGGGATCTTAAGAATTTCACAACATCTGGAGCCGGTGACGACTTTCTAAGGATGTTTTAAAAAAGCCTGAAACTACGACAACTATGAAAGGAAATTGTATGTCATTAGACAGTAAATGGTTGGTTTGCTTGGAAGGTGTGGAGTGGCGTGGTTATCATCCATCATTACTGTGAAGACGTGTTAGTCTCTGTCACTGGATGTCATCATCATCAAACAGATCCTCAAAATCTGTGGAAACAATAGCACAATTATTAGACTAAAGTTGCACAATGAAACGCTGGCTGTATTTCAAATGTAGGCAGACGTTTTCTCATAAAGCGTTATAGGTTGAGAGGGTTGGAGGGGTGCAGGGTGATAAAAGTAAAAGGATCTGGGAATGCACTTGCTGAGCGGCCTTCCTGTGAGTCTGACAGTTTGTGAGGTCAGAGGTCAGCAGCAGAAGTGTATGAACATGTATGGGAATATGTGCCACAACCTCTGTTTCTGCAGGTAGCCTTCGTTTAAAACTCACTACGATCCAGCTTAAAGGAAAATAAGCTTTCATTACTACTTCAGCTACTGCTGTTGTCACTGACATTGCCTTTTTAGAGATCATCTAGGGCGGCAACTAACGATTATTTTTATATTTTATTAATCTGTTGATTATTTTCTTGATTAGTTGTTTGGTCGATTAAATGTTGGCAAATGGTGAAAAATGTCAATTAGTGTTTCCCGAAGCCCAAGATGACGTCCTCAAATGTCTTGTTTAGTCCACAACTCAAAGGTATTCAGTTTACTGTCATAGAGGAGTAAAGAAACCAGAAAATATTCACAATTAAGTAGCCGGAATCTGAAAGTTTTTCCTTTTTTTTCTTAAAAAGTTACTCAAACAGATTAATCCATCATCAAAATAGTTGCCGATTAATTTAATAGTTGACAACTGATTGATTAATCGTTGCAAACTCTATTTTTGTGTGTTTTCTAGAGCTGCAATGATTAGTCAATCAGAAAATTAATCTGCAACTATTTTGATAATTGATTGGTTTTAGTCATTTTTCAAGTAAAAATGCCAAACGTTGGCTGGTTAAAGGTTTACAAATATGAGAATTTGATGCTTTTCTTCAACATATATGTATATCATTACCAGTGTTTTTCACTATTTTAGGCACAACATTAAATCAACTTATTGAGATAGGCAGATTAATAGTTGATGAAAAAAATCCTAAACTTGTTTTCCTGGTAAAATAAAATCTAGGACTGCAACTGAAGATTATTTAAATTTTTAATTAATCTGCCCTATTTTCCTATCGACTGTTTGATCTGTAAAATGTCAGCAAAAAACTGAAACTAGCATTACCGCCTCGCGGTTGTACACCTCCACCAACCAGTCAAGTTGCAATTTACATCCATGTCTGTCCAAAATGTCATCACTTCATCATTATATCTTATTAGACAAAATCGTATTATGTTATTTGTGTAAATCATGTAAATTCTCAAGACATGGCCAAAATCATGTTTTGTGAGGTCACAGTGACCTTGACTTTTGACCACCAAATTATCATCCTTGAGTCCAAGTGAACTTGTGCCAAATTTGAAGACATTCCCTCCAGGCATTCCTGAGATATGACGACCACGAGAATGGACCAGACGTCCGTCTTTACAGACAGCCCAAAAACATAATGCTTCCGGCCACAGCTGTCGCCGGTGCGGAGGCATGAAAAGAAACATCACAAATCCCCATAGCCCAAAGTAATGTCTTGTCTTGAATGTTTTGTTTGATCAGCAGTCCAAAACCTAAACATTCAATTTAGATCACATTAGACAAAAAAGCACTGTGTGTTTTTAGCAGTTTTTCTTTTTCAAAATAAACACAGTTACATTTTCTGTCGATAGACTAATCGATTGATCAACTAATCTTTTCATACTGGGTAAAACTAAGGAAGGAATGAGCTCTACTTGTTGTCTTTATAGCTTATCTCTTGAAATCTTAGGTTCAATAATAAGAAAAATGAAGTGATCTCCCTGTACTTTAATGTAAACGGTAGATAGCGTTCTATTGTGCTGAATAAGTACAGTCTGCAGTCAGTCAGTTTGCATACAGTACATCGCGTGCAGACTACACTGGGTTTGTTATCCACAAGTCCTCCTTGTGCACAGACTGCTGCCTTAAAAGGTGTCATCAAACACTCAAAATCAGACAGATGCCAGAAAAACATCATTTTGGCTCTAATTGAAGCCTTCACAAGAAAACATAACACATTACCTACAATGAAAGACAGGTATGCTCAGGTGACAAAATTCCTTCTGTCATGTTGTAACTGCTGGGACAATATTTTTCTTCTGAAAGTCATACTAGCCAAAAATATATAGGTGCCCAAACGTGCACGGGGGCAGCGTCACGTTGAAACAGGAAAAGGCCTTTCTCAAAATGTTGCAGCAAAGTTGGAAGCACCTTATTGTCCAAAATATCCCCGTATGCATTGAAGCATTCTGACTGTCAACCCGTAGCATCAATGAAGAAATATAGTTATTTAAACTAGACAATAAACCAGGCAGGTAAATTGACAGTAGATAATGTATGAATGACTGTGAGCCAGCAGTGTTCATACTGTATTTTAAACATGCTTAATACTGCGGTTTCCTGTTAGCCTAGAAAGTAAAATCCCTTAAAATCCCGAGGACTAGACCTAAACAATTGAACAGCTGTAGCCTGAAATAACACAAATTAGCACCAATTATCACTTTTGTGACTGTGAAAGAACGGAGCCAGTGTGTCACTGATTGTTTAAATGAATTAACATTTAAAATCCCTTTATAGATGTAGGCCAGAGGATCGGGGCTGCTTTCAATATCCGCCTGGAGACAGTTAAGTGGTGCACATCTCTATCAGAAGGGAATAACGCCTGCCACCCTGAATTAGCCTCATACAAAATACATCCAAAGAGCTCCTGCTGAGATGTCTGCGTGGAATCTGTGTCGCACATGGCGAGAAGTCGTGGCCGTTTGATGTGGCAGCGCCTCGGGACGAGGGATCGCGCTACATTATAAAACACCGTTAATAAAAGGGGGGGCGGGGGTCCAAGGAATGTTTTGAGGCCAGTAAAGAGATTTCCTGCAGTGGAACCAGCGGCGCTCTGACGCCCAGGAGTGAAATAACAACGTGTGCTAATAGATTCAATCTGCTCTGGCTGACTATATCCTATTTGAAGACTCCTCCTCAGTTAACTTCAGATTACCTGAGTAGCAAAATTCATTTGCATTGATTAATGTATTTGTAAAATCCTGTGAGAGGATCAGTACAGCCAAAAGGTGTTGTAAACCGTGTTGGAAATTAACGT
>CAKAOI010027992.1:12327-60367 GCA_916701655.1 Sebastiscus albofasciatus | reverse complement strand
ACATATACACTAGTATTCAGCATGGCCGCAATGGAGGTATTTACAGTATTAAAGCTGCTCAGTGATTTTCACAAATCTAAATTTTGGTGTGTGAATGTTATTAGGGGTAGAAAGATTACTACTTCACCACACAACTAGGTGACAATTATGTGACTTATATTTAATGTGTGTGTTTCTTTTAATTTTAAAGGTGTTGGAGGTGTAGCACCGGTTAGTGCCTGGTTCTCTTTAGATCAGACTTTGTGGTGTATTCTGTTAGAGCCCTCATAAAGGTCCTGTGTTGAATAGTGTTGTTGAATAAAGTGCAGATCCAGACTACATGATATCGGCCTGTAAATGGCCTGATCCCAAAGATGAGGTGTTTTGTGCGGAGGTTTTCCTTGTCCAAACTGAGGGTATAAGGATAAAGGGTGATTTGGTGCATATAAATAACAAAGACTTGATTTCACTTGACATGGGGGCATGGCCAGGACACAACAATTTGTCTTTCCATCCCGTGTCACAGTGGAGGACAAGACGCATTTAGGATACTCGCGAGGCCCCGGGAAGACTACTGCGTCCAATTTATTTTGCCTTTTCTTGCATAGTTGTGCTTCATGATGCTTGTCACATCATAATTGTTGCAGGCTGTGAAAGACTGCAAGCCATGATTGGTCAGGATTGAAAAATTATCACTTGCTTAATCTCAAAAGACAGAAATGTTGTGCAGTCTGATCCAGGTATATGTCGGTTAGCGTTGCAGACTTATCTTTCACATAAAATTACAATTACTAAAAACACTAGGCTATGCTATAGATTGTCACAAAGTTAAAAAGACTTTTAAAATGTGCCAATTTGCCACATCAAGACTTAATAAATACACCATGATGGTTGGAGATGAAACTGCACCTCCAGTCTGGTTCTTGCTCCAGTTCTCAATTGCTAGTCCTTCCCCTGGAAGGCGCTTAGGTTGAAAGCTGTGTCCATGAACCTCTTCAGCTCATTCAGGTGGGTGGACTTGTTCCCTGTCGCGGGAGCAGCTGCAGGGTCCCGTCCAACGTACCTGAAAGAAACACTGAAGGTTTGTTACCTGATTCTCTAAAATGGGGTTGTCCCATTTGACCTCTGTCATGAACAAATCGGATGACAAGTGAACAGAAACCCTTACCAAATGTGCTTCTGGTTGGCCACCACTGTGAGGAAACGCGGCCGGACGTAATCATAGTAACCCATGTTCTTGTGCTCCTCCTGACACCAGACCAGCTCAGCGTTGCAATATTTCTCTGTCTCTGCTCTGACCAGGTCAAACGGGAACGGAGAGATCTGAGGGGGGAGGTCGAAGAATAAGTGGAGGAAGAAATGACGACATTGCATCACCCTCATTTCATGGCATGCACAGACAGAGGAGAGGGATTAAACACCTGTTCAAGTCTGACGATGGCGATGTCTCTCTCCAATTTGTGCTGTTTCCTCTCTCTAGCCAGTTCATAGTAGACTTTGCCAGTGCAGAAGATCACCCTCTTCACTTGGGCTGGGTTTTGACTCGCAGGGCTCTCGTCAGGAATCAACCTCTTGAATTTAGTGCCTGCAGACATTGGAAATGATATGATATGTTAACTATCCCCGTACCAACATTTCACTTCATATTTTACAGAGACAAAGTAAAACTCTACCTTTGGCGAGGTCATCAAAACTGGACCTTGCATCGGGGTGCCTCAGCAGAGACTTTGGAGTGAAAATGATTAGCTGTGGGAAAAAAAAACAGAAAACATCTCTCTCAATGACAAACAACAGATTGATTCCATCATCCGTAACTTCATTGCGCGCTTTGAAAAAACTCCAGAGATAAAAGTTTTTATCTCTTTTCACGCTAATTTGTTGCCACCATATAGCACGCAACATCAGCAGAGGGAGAAAAAAGGAAACATTTCTTTAAGAATGAAATAAATAAAACCCTTTGTGCTCAGCCAACCAAGTCCAGAGTTTTTCACAAAAAACAAACAATATTATCCCCTATTGGCTCCCTCGCTAATTTGCTCAGGAAGTCATTTTCTCATGCTTCGCAAAGCATTGCATTTATGTGCGACAGGGGATCAGTTAAGACGTTCACTGTGGCTGAAAACTGAGAGAGACTGAAAAAAGAGCAAAAAAGGAGAAATGCTTTACATCCTAAAACTTTATACCCATACTAGTTCAACTTTAGAGGTTCAAAGTACCAATTAATTACAAACAGAACCACATTTGTACTGTAAATGAGTAGACAAATGCTATCTAAGGTTGTGCATCTTTCTGCAAACTGAGATTCTTTCTGAAGCATGGTTGTGATATAGTATTGTATCATAACATAGCTTTGACAGTTTTTCTGTCATGATAAAGCAAAACAAATATGAAGAAGACGTAACCTAAGGTTGTGCATCTCATGTTTTCATATTTGAGACTTGAGGAAATAAGAGTTTTAAGACTCTGGAAATGTCTCCTAAACATCAGCATGTGTTGTCAAATGTCCATCTGGACTTTTTGCAGTAGTAGGTTACTGTATACGTGTGACTTCAATGCAATCTACGCAAAATTTCCAATGTAAAATCAATAATTAATGGACAAGCACAAACCAGAGCTAAGTAAGACATATAAAATATAGTGAAGACGATGTTATACTTTACCGGTTTTCTGAATGGCAGCAGAATCTGCCGTCTGAGCACGTGGCAGTAGTTAGCAGGCGTGGAGCAGTTGACCACAATCCAGTTACAGTCGTACAGCTGCTGGACCTCAAAATCTCCACTGAACTCCTTCGTAAAGAAAAAGAGAAGAATTATAAAGGAATAGCTAAGGTTATTGATTCTGAAAACAGAAATTGAACTTTATGTAGAAAAAAGAATACAGAGTTATAGTGTTGGTTGCAGCAATGTTTTGTTCTCATAATTGGGCAGGAGACGTAAAGCATGAGTGCATCAGTGCACTGTATCTTTCTCACACACACACAGGACAGAGAATGTTAATCCCTTAGTATGCTCCCACTAATAGTTTGATCAATACCCCATTTGAAGATGAATCTGGTGAGCTTCTGCTGATACAGCCTGCTGCAGCTCCCTCCTTGAACGTTCCCTCATGCCAGTGCACCCTTGGGACCCGAAATACTGCTGAATACCAACTATTTGGAGGCCATAATGAAGAGACTTTTCAGCTCTAGAGAAATTGGCACTCATCACTTAAGCCATCACTTAAGTGGTCATGACATCAGCACGGCCATTAAAACAGGAAGCTATTGGATGTTAACTGCAGCACACTGTGGAGTGAGAGCAGCGCACTGTGTGGCAGCCTTAGAGTTTCTGCATTGGGTAATGACGTTCCTCAAATTGGTACCCATTTGAACCATAATGTAAATTGTACATGTGAACATACGGGGAAGTGATCAGGATCATCATTGCTCATTTGCAGGAAGCGTTCAGGTCGAGCTGATGAATGTTCTGGGCCCTGAGGACAGAAAAGAAGAAGAGCAAGATGTGACAAAATGAAAGAGGAATCCCACTAAAACATGTATACCAAAAATATACAAATTCATCTGTAAATACTACAAAATAACATAATATAGGCCAGTTTATTTTCCCTTCTCACCATTCCCTCCATCCCATGTGGCAGCAGCAGGACAATACCATTGTTGCGGACCCACTTGGCCTGGCCCGGGCTGATGAACTGGTCAATGATGCACTGGGCTGTGTTGTGAAAGTCTCCAAACTGGGCCTCCCAGAGGATCAGAGCATTCGGGCTGGCCATGGCGAAGCCAAGCTCAAAACCTGAAGTCACAGTCATCATTACACGGAGCTCCAAAATTACTTATGCATTAAAGCATGCTGTGTGGCTCACCTAGCACTCCGTACTCCGATAAGGAGCTGTTGCAGACAGTGTAAGGAGCCTGGTCCGCCCACAGGTGGTTCATGGGAACACAGGTACGTTTGTCCACCTCTTGGTCGTGCAGAACATGATGACGGTGACTGCAAAACACAAGAGAGGCAGAGACAGAAAGGACTGAAGCAGGCATATAGAAACAAGACTACGGCCATGCTACTGGCTCCGTGAGTCTGTACTTAGACACAGCACTGCTTTGAGCTAACATGCTCACAATGAAAATGCCAACATGGTAAAGTTTAGCATGTTTACCATGTTCACCATCTTAGTTTAGTGTGTTAGCATGCTACTGTAACATTAACACCAAAGTCATTAGAATTTAGTCTTTAGTATTGTCTTTTTCCTTTCAGTAGATTAATGGAGTCTTTATTTTCTAGTAAGTGTGGGTTTAGTTGTTTGTTCTTTTGGCCTTGGAGACCATGACGTCCTATTTGCTTCTGTGATTTTCTTTGTTAATAATTTTTATGTTGATAAATGTCACCCTTTGTTACACTTAAAGTGCTTCAGTAGCTATTTTGCGTCAGCTGTGTCAGTCCCATCATTTTTCAAAGGTCGGGTAAACCTATTACGTTACACCTTGTGTTCCACTAGACATCATGTTAACAGGCACCATGACAATCCATCTAATAGTTGTTGAGATATTTCAGCCTGGTCCAAAGTGGTCTGACTGACGGACGGACAGAGAGACAGAGAGAGAGAGAGAGAGAGAGAGAGAGAGAGAGAGGAGAGAGACAGACAGACAGACAGACAGACAGACAGACAGACAGACAGACAGTGCCATCCCTAGAGCCATGCTGCTAGCGTGGCTAAAAAACACCACTGTTGTGCCAAGTCATCATCTTGTGTGTGGTACTTAAAGAGATTGTGGAACACCAAAATTAAATCAGTGTAATGACATCATCTAAGAGAGGAAATATATCACATTTAGCTGAGATTTATGGATAAAATGGGATATAAAGAAAAACAACCACACAAATCAATTTAAAGACTGTGACACACGTATACAAAAAGGATTTCAGCAGGGCTGCATCTTATGATTATTTTCAGAAGTGATTAAACTATGGATTTTCTAGTCTATAAAAAGGTAAAAAAAAAAAATATGTTTTTTGCTTGATAAATTACTTAAATGATGAATCCATTATTGATTATTTCTTCAGCAAATCATTTTACCACTCGTATTTACAGTGGAGGACAAAAAACAAAGTGTGGTATTTACAACAGCAGAACAATATTGCCACAAAAGACTTTCAGGACTCTAAGCGGTCCTAAATGATGGTGGTGAAAACAACAGAGTAATGGGATTTCTTCAAAAGGTTCTTAACCCAGTACATGCAGGCTACACACACACACACACACACACACACACACACACACACACACACACA
Source organism: Sebastiscus albofasciatus (assembly GCA_916701655.1). NCBI lineage: Eukaryota > Metazoa > Chordata > Actinopteri > Perciformes > Sebastidae > Sebastiscus > Sebastiscus albofasciatus. The sequence goes on along the minus strand of CAKAOI010027992.1, from coordinate 55,100 downwards.
CACACAGCAGCGGGTGTTTCTGGCCCATAAAGGCACTCCATGAAGAGTACCCTCCTCTCTCCTCATCTTCAGTCAGAGTGAGGCCCAACAAGAGTTGATGGGAGCAAAGAGCCAAGCGTTAACAAGCTCTAGCAGCGCGCTCGCTCCCAGTGCAGGAATCAGCCTTCAAAACCAGCACGATCAGACAATCACTTAAACCCCTTTAACATCACTTTAATGACATCTACACACACACACAGTGCGAGAGGTTATGTAAAAGTCAGGCGGAAGAACTGCAGGAAATAACCAAAATCTATTGATTATTATCTTGAATGTGATATATTACCACCCAGAAGACTAGATGATCATGATTTGAGTCCTGTGAATAATATCATACATAATTATGAACTAATGAGGACATATAATGTATGCATAATTGTTTTGTTTGATCCTTACTCCACATTTGTATATCCACTCTCTCTTCAAGAAATCCTTTGATGAACGAACAAAATCGAGAGCGTCCAGCATTAATTGAGGTAACGCACATAATCTCACGTTTCATTTTCTCGACACAATCCAAAGAGGACCCAAAAACCTCACGAGAATGAGGTCTTTCTCTGGGATTGCCTCATAAACTGTGTGCCCACCTCTTTCTTTCTTTCTTTCTTTCACATACACACACAAAAACACACACACTTCCTCTGCCTGGGGGCCCCATTAGTCGGGGAAAGGGGTGCACGGCGCAGTGCACGCAACCCACCCAAACACGACGACTGAATCCATTAGTGCACGCTGTTACGTACATCACAGAAACGCAAACAGGCCCACTCGACTGTAACATGCCAATATGCTCAGCTCCTAAGAACTGTGAAGGGAAACAGAGTAGTGGGGGATGAAAAAGAGTGTAGGTGGGGAAAAGAAGCAGTGAGGAGTGGTAAAGGGGGTAAAGTATATAGCTGAAGTACAATGAGAAAGAACACAAATAAAGTGTGGACTCTCAACTGAGAGAGAGGATTTAAATGAACAACAGGTGATACAGAGATGAAGGGTGGATGCAGTGTTTGACTGCTGTCATTTTTTTTTTTCAGCCAGGCAAATTACCCCGCCGAAGGGGACAGCGGATGGGGAGAAGTAGATGTCCGTGGTAAATGCGAGGCAAAAGAAAAAAAGCCCCGTAGCCTCTGGTTAGTTAGTGTGATGTATGTCGCTGTGAGCTGAGAGGGAGGGGGGAGGGAGGAGAGGGGGTTGGTGTCAGTGAAGATGGGCTGGTGGAGAAATGATAGGGGACAGATGAGACAGGCACAGTGAAAGGGGGAGCTGGTTTTGTTCACGTGTCACTCGTCCCTCCATACCATGACAACACCATGTGGGCTTCGCCGTTCCCAGGAGACTGTGCTGACGTCTTGTGTCTGTCAGACTCTCTGTGCCACCCTCCCCACCCCCACCCATAATTACTTAATTCACTATCTTTAGGTGACTGTTGCTTACCCTTTATCACTGGCCCTGACAAACTCAACAAATGTTTTAAAATTGTACATTTGGGCCAATATCAATTTAAGTCACTGTATGGCTTTGTGACGTAGTTGAAATCATTATCACATTATTAAGGATTTTTTCCAATATTCATATACTGTATATCACAATATTGCAAATGTATGCAAAATTACATGTAAAATGCTGTGCTCCAGTGTTGTACATTAAATGATAAACTAGAATTACCACCTCATGGTTATATGCTTCCGCCAATCATTCAAGTTACGGTTTACATCCACCATGTCTGTCCAAACATGTCATCACTTCATCATTTTATCCTGTTAGACATTTGTGTGATACATTAGCATATGAATTCTTGAGTTACAGTCACAGTGACCTTGACTTTTGACCACCAAAATCTAATCAGTTCATCCTTGTGTCCGAGTGGAGATTTGGGCCAAATTTGAAGAAATTCCCTCAAGGCATTCCTGAGATACGTTCACGAGAATGGGACGGTGAGGTGACCTTGACCTTTGACCTTTGACCTTTGACCACAATAATCTGCGCCAGCCATAACAGGTATAAAAACCTTTCATGTGTAAACAACTTTTGTTCATTTTGTTCATCAATTTGGACATCACATTTGTTTTTTGTTATTTTGTTGTTGTTTTTAAAGATATTTTTGGGGAGTATTTTTGCTTGCTTGCTTTTAGCTTTGACAGTTTGAGGACAGTGTAGAAATGGGAGGGAGAGAGAGAGGGGTATGACCAAGCCCCCAAGAAGAGCACCGGGCTTTGAAGCTAATTTTTGTAGTGGTCAAATTGCGGTACTACAACTTCCGTGTCCATCACATGATGCCATTGGGCCCAAAAACACTTTTTCCCATAGACTTACATTGGGAAAGAGACGTCTGTAACTCAGAGGATCATTTTTCTTTTAGGTGAATCAACTTCCCAGTACGAAGACTTAAATAGTCCTTATTTAAATCATTAAGTCCTAAAAGTTGTAGAATGCATTAATAGCCGAATCCAGAGTTATTTCCCTTCCTCCGTTCATGTGAATGAGACCCAGACCGCGGCTGGAGCGAGGGCTGGGAGGCGGGGTTAAAGGAAACTCTACTGTACCTGCTCTATGGGCCCAATGACTGCAGAAGATTGCTGGATGATACGGTACTTTACCACTCGACAGTCGAGCCTTTTTGGCTTCATGCGCCACTGAACAACTCTCATAGGAATTAATGGGAGCCCGCCTACAACGCTGTATCCAGTTCTCTTTATACATCCATGGGTATGACGAAGTGCCCCAAGGCCGGAATTGAACCCAGGATGTTGCGGTTATATGGCATGCGCTGTAACCATTCAGTTACCAAGGCACTCCTGTCAACAAATTTGTTGAATGATAAAAACACAATGTAATTTCATCTTAATATGATTAAGCTCAGAGTTTATTAGCAATTTTATATAATTAGCACCAAGCCCTACATCACTGTAAGGAAAGATAAAGCTAATTTGTGTCTGGAAAAACCCAGTAAGTGAGTTTATTCAGTGAGTGGAGAGACTGTGACTCCACAATGACTCTCAAGCTATAAAAATGAAGACTGTAAAATCAATATTCTTCAAATGCTCTGTTTATTCACTAACTACACTTGATATTTACTTAATACTACTACTTGATACTACACTGTGGTGGCAGTGGGAGCTCATTAATACAAGAAGGCATCTAGGGGTTTAAAATAAAGATTCATATAGATCTTTGTAGAGAGTTTTCAGTTGTGTTGACATGGACTCACCTAAAGGTGCCCCGCTCTACATCCTGCCCGCTGAGTCGTACATGGATGCCATCTTTGAGAAGGGAACCAAAGGCCATGTACTCTCCTAGAGCCCAGTCCATCTGCCGATTCTTCACCAGGTCAGCTCGACCACGCAGGATACGAGACACACCTGGAGAACACACACACACACACACACACACACACACACACACACACACACACACACACACACACACACACACACACACACAGAGATAGAGGAACAAAAATGAAACCAAGTGATAACTTAGGAAAGCACTGGGGAAGGGAGTGTAAAACGCAATGGACTGACGTACTGTGTTGTAAATAACATTAAAAACCCTTGTGGCAGTCTAAATTGTTATAGCGTGCGCCAAATCAGCTGTGCAGGCCAAACACCTGCTGTTAGGAAAGGATGTGTTTACAGGTGAACTGCTTTAATTGACTTAATATCATCCCTGTAGACGAAAAATGAAGTAAATGTGGCACAGAGGTTTATGGGATTATAAGGATCTTTATCATTCAGGAGCATGTTTCCCATACCCTGCAGTAATGTGTGCTCTCCTGTCTTTGTCCTATATCAGTAGGACTACTATCATCAGCATTACCATGGCCTGTCTCTCTGCTCTTTTCTCCAGCACAAAGCAACTAAACTCACCAGGGTGGATCGCAAAATCGTCCAGAGGCACCGAGCTGGCTGTCTGACCAATGTGCTGCAAGAACTCCTCATCCAGTCCTGTAGGGACACCGCTCATGCTCTTGGGCTCTCCCTCTGCTGTGAAGAAATCTACACAGAGAGAAAAGAGAAAGAGAAAGAGAAAGAGAAAGAGAAAGAGAAAGAGGAGGAGAAAGAGAAAGAGAAAGAGAAAGAGAAAGAGAAAGAGGAAGAGAAAGAGACAGCTTCACTCCAGCAGAACAGAACGCATTCACAGTAGGGTTGTCACAATATCTGATTTTCACAACCCGATTATCATGGCCAAAAGAATTCCCAATAACAATATTATCACAATATCTATAGAAAATTTGAAAATAATACCAATAATTATGCTATCAGTCAAATTCATCTTTAACTTTTTGTCTCTTTTTTGGCAAATTAATTACACTCAAAATACGAGCCTAGGGAGGTGGAGAGAGAGTCTGTAACCATAACTGTAATGACATTTTTATGCAGATGAATAAATTTTTTTTAAAAAAATCCAGAGCTTTTAGAAAGGTGCCGAATAAAAGTATGACTTTGGTGATTGCTGAAACTACGGCAGCGGAGGAGGGGGAGCATGCACGCACGCATGTACACACACGCATGCACACGCACGCACGCTAGCACACGCACGCACGCACACCCCTAATGTAGGCTTATACATGTTGTAAAACAACTTAATTACTCTACCACGAAAGATTCATCACTTGCCATGACTGTCTAAGTCTCACTCCACTCAACCATAAAATATGCAAGTTATGTAACAAACTGGCAACCATTTGTTGTGAAGTGAATGCAAAGAAAGGAGGATGGAGAATGCAACATCTAGTGGCTGAATGTTATCAAAGTTATTAATTGCACATTTAAAAGTCATCATCAAAGTTATCATGTGTATCATTAACATGATATAAATATGTTACGGTTATCGTCAATACCGGTATATTGCAACACCCCTAATTCACATTAAAGGCAGTCAATCAAAAGACTTTCTTTTTTTTTTTACTCAAATTACTGGATTGCAAAAGGACAATTTACCTGGCCAGGGGGAGTCGAGCCAGTGTCGAATGTGTAAAATCTTTTCATCCTTGGAGCTGGTGTATGCCTCCTCACATATCTTGTCATATTTGGCAACTTCTTCCTACAACCACATTTGGTAATGTGCAATAGGAACAATGAAAAATGCCACATATTAACCAATGCACAGTTTACTTCAATCAAAGGACTACAGCTGACTAACCAAAACTGTGTGTAGCTGAGACAGAGAGAAAGAGAATAAGAGAGGGGGGAGAGGAGAGAAGTCTCCACTGGCAGTAATGGTTCTGCCTTGTTTTATTACAGACGAGGCTAAATAGCGGGCCACACAACAGAAAACAATGTCCATCAAAAGCCAGGAAGTGTTTCTCTGACATGGTATAAAAAAATGTTCAGAATGGATGTTACGATCAGAGTTTCTGTTTTGGATGAAGAACCTGAGCAATTCCATTGAATGGCGCCAGAATCTGAAGTATACTTCAACTTCATTGAGCAATATATACTCTATGTGAGGGATTGTGAGGCTAGGTGATAGAACTGAGGCAGTAAATTGAAACTGAAATGCAGTAGTGCTGCCGCAACATATTTACTCAAAGGCTAGGGTAATATCTAAGTGTGATTTAACGCACATAGTCCAGCGGATGGCGATACCAAATAAAACAGCATACAGTAGCAGCTACCAATATACAGTATATTGAACAAGAGCAAACAGCATTAGATCACAAACCTCAAATTCCTGCAGTGTCACCACTCCCTCCGCAATGAGCCTGTCGGAGTACTTTTTCAGGACATGCTCCTGCCGACAGATCTGTTTGTACATCAGCGGCTGGGTGAACATGGGCTCGTCCATCTCATTATGGCCGAAGCGCCTGTAACAAACCTGTAAATACACACAGAAGTCTTGTTTAAGTGTGTACTTAGTTTCCTGTTAATCCATTAAGACTCGGCTGGGACTAACCAGGTCAATGACGACGTCCTTGTTGAAAGTGGTCCTCCACTCTGCAGCCACCCGGCACACGTACATGACGGCCTCGGGGTCATCGGCATTCACATGGAAGATGGGTGCATTGACAACCCGAGCCACGTCGGTGGGGTAGGGTGAGGAGCGGGCCACTCGAGGGTCTGTGGTGAAGCCAATCTGATAGACAACAATCACATGCCAAATTTACATCACTTAGAGCCTAGAACCACATGCAAAATGATCAAAATGATGTTCAGTACAACAAAATGTGCTCTACTGTTATGAGTAACATTGGAAAATCTCTTAAAGGGATAGTTTGGGTGTTCCGATGTGGGGTTGTATGAGGTACTTATCCGTAGTCAGTTTAGTAACTACAGTAAATGACGGTTGGCACGCCCCTAGCTTGGAGAAGCAGACGGGAGTTACCGCACAGAACCAAAGCAACGTACAAAGCCACCAGACTCCATTGAATAAGAACTGTAATTTTACCTGGATTCACTGGAATCACCAGTGGTTTCCAAACTGGGGACGTGCCGACCGTCATCTACTGTAGGCAATACACTGACTATGAATAAGTACCTCATACAACCTCACTTCAAAACACCCGGACTATCCCTTTAACATGTGTAAAACAAAACATTCAATAGCTAACTTTGTTAGTTACTTGGAGTTTTCTTGGAATAATTAATTTAAACAACAGAATTGTGTAAGACAATAACACAATATGATCACATATTCAGTTGACAGACGATAATGACTTAGAGTTCAGCCCCAGTTCAGTTATTATTATTATTATTATTATTATTATTATTATTATTATTATTATTATTATTATTATTAATAGTAGCAGAAGTAATAATAGCACTAGTAGTAACAGTAAGATCATTAGTATAAGCAATAGTATTAGTTTTACTGCCATAACATGCTGACACCAAACTCTCCAATACCTGGTTGTTGACCACCACGTGGATTGTACCATGTGTGGTGTAGGAGGGGAGCTCACTGAGATGGAAAGTCTCATACACAACTCCTTGTCCAGCAAAAGCAGCGTCACCGTGGATCAAGATGGACATCACCTGGAAAAAATCACATCATGGACTTTAACAGAACAGAGCAACACAATGCATCTCTTACAGAAACCTACATCTACAGCACCAAACACAAAATAAGCCACCATGTACCCGGTACAATAAGTGTTACCTTCTTTCCCAGAGTGTCTCCTCTGTAGAACTGCTCAGCTTTGGCCTTGCCCTGAACCACCGGATCCACCGCCTCCAGGTGGGAGGGGTTCGCCATGAGTGACAGCGTGATGTTCTTGTCCGTCTCACGGTTAATCCTCTCGTGGTACATCCCGAGGTGGTATTTGACATCACCCGACCCCTGCAGATGTAGAGAAAGGAGCATCAGTTGTATCTTCAGAATGCTTTCCTCTGATACTTCTCCACACTGTGACACATCTGCACTTCCCTCACCTCATCAGCAGCCTCTAACTTGGGGTCAAACTGACAGAAGATCTGATCCAGTTCCTTACGGATCACATTGGCCAACACATTCAGTCGACCCCTATATAAAACATAGAAGAATCAAGAATCAGCTGTACTGTGTATGCATAGATTGAGCTGAGGGGCGAGGAAATGTGTAACACACAGTACCGATGAGGCATCCCCATGATCACGCTGTCGATGCCGGCAGCGCTTGACTTGTCAATCATGGTTTTAAGAGCAGGGATGAGCACTTCACAGCCCTCCAGACCAAAACGCTTCTCTGATGACCATTTTCTGGCCAGGAAGTCCTCAAACCTAGGCATAAAAAAAGTTCAGATGTAACGTTCATGGATGTTTCTTTTACACAACTGATGATACAGATTACACTGCTGTGACTGATAATGATGATAACTAAAGATCCGTCACAGAAAATAGTTTTAAGAACAACACTATTATGTTTAGAGAACTTTTTCAGAACAAATATGTTTTAATTAGGAGCGATAACAGTGTAACAGCATAGGACAAGCAAGAATACAATAAGAAGAATAACAATAGGCAGATCACTTCTGAGATCATATATCATAGATGAAAATGAGCTCACATGAAGAATAGGGTGTTTATCTATCCAAATAGATGCGTGTGCAAGAGTTTTGTTTATGTTACGCGAGGCTCTGATGTGAGCTATGACTAAAAGTGAGGTATCGTGCTGTTATCAAAATGTAAGTCAGTAGATGCTTATTCATTGCTGACCGTGTGGATCTGATCAGGCGGGCGAGCAAAGTCCTCTTCTCAGCATTAGTGAACTGCATGATTCCCGGAGTCTCAAATTTCTGACGGATCCACTGACACTGGTCCACGTTGTTAATGAACATAAATTCGACTCCTATGTGACCACAGTAGGATGTCTGAAAAAGAAGAGATAAAAAAAAACAACAATTTGCATGGTACAGTGTTATGGTTTCCCCCCCATCATTACACACATGTGTGGAAACAAAGAAAATACCTCTAGTCTGTGTATGATTTCTTTAAGAGGAAGAGTGGTGTTTCCTCCTCCGATGAAGGTGGTGGGGGGCAGTTGAAAGCTCCTATCCAAGTCAGACTCGTTAAGACCGTAGAAACCTACGATAAGAGCATGTGAAACACAGGTTTGTTTAAGACCTTCGAGACGGGACGACCACATAACTTACTGATTGGCCCTGAGCACATATTCCAATGTCTTACCAAAAATATTCTCCCTCCCAAATTATAGTTAAAGGTGCTAAATGCGAGATTGGGAGTATTTCTATTGCCTCCACACGGCTTTCAACATGAGAACAGCTGAGCCGGCGGCTTGTAGCTAACGGTGCTAACAGAGCTAACAGTGAAAACCATGACAAAACTGCTGACAGAGATAACAGTGTTAACCTGGGGGAGGGGGTGGGGGGGGGTAACCAGAGGGTGGGTGCTACGCTTCCGCAACGGCGCCGTCGGTTGGGATGGCGTTATCAGCCATAACCACCGTATGAGAGCAGTGCAGAGTGGCGGCCATGAACTAGCCAGTGGGGCACGCTCACATGCACTAAATTCACGAGGGCGGGGACGGCCCGGCTATGTCAACAAAGCAAGAAGAAGCTCAGATTACAACACATACAAATGGAGAGCAACTTCATTCTCTGCTCAGGTAGACATTACTCCTCTATATCTTTACATAGCAAATAGTTGTTTGCTGCTATATTAATGCTCTGAATGTTGAATAGAGAACCTTTAAAGGTATTATTCATTCATCTATGAATAGTGATCATGGTTTCGTGCAACACCACACTGTAGAGGGAGGAGAAGCTGCAGGAGGAAAGCTGTTAGCCTACACAGAGCACTATTCTAATGCAATTCAACATGGTTTCAGAAAATCCAAAGATTCAAACCAAACACCCAGAACAAATAATTTCATTAAGCACAATAACATTCATAACATAAAGACCTGCCTTCATCCAAGTTTAATTCATTATCTGACATTTCAATACACTTTGAAGATTTAAAATTCTTCAATTTCTTCTGATATCGTTAAAGGCAGCAGGAATCAGAGCTAAGAGTGTGACCAATATCAAAAAGTATAACAATGTACTATTATGATTACTGATTAACAAAAAATGTTGACAATTGAAGAATGGTTTAAACTGTTTATCAAGCATAAATGCCAAACAATCATTGGTTCGAGTTTCTCAAGAGTGAAGATTTGCTGATATGATCTGTTTTACGGCATTGTAAATGGAATATCTTTTGATGGTTTTCGACTGTTGGTCGGTCAAAACAAGCAATCTGAAGATGTCACCCTGGGGTCTGGGAAATTGTGATGCTAATTTTTCACAATTTTCTGACATTTTATAGACTGAATGATTAATGTATTTATTTAAAAAAAATTACAACTAACAGATTATTTGATCAATCTTATCTAATTTATCTTATCTTATTTAAAGAGGTCCCTTATCACTTTTTGGGCTGGACTTTAATGAATAGGACTGTAGTGTTCCCTGCAAACAAGAAAATGTGTTTTTGATGGCAAAAACTGTGAAAAAATAAAGCTTGATTATGAAATAAAAACAATTATCCAGGATGCATTTGTAGACAGAACAATAGCAGGACATGTGGAGATACAGCATCAGTATCGGCGGCCCCACATAAGTTTCAGTGCTGACAAAGCCCACCTGAGAGAGCTGGTCAAGCTCAAGATCGCAGGCAACATAAGAGGAGACAGGTGCAAATCATATTAGGAAGCAAAGACAAAGGGGGCCAAGAATAGACTCTTGTACTATCAGCTGACCAACTAAGGGGCCACGGAGGCTGTCATTAGCTTTCATTAGGGAGCTATAGCCCGGGTGACAATACATAATACGCCGCTATGTCCTGACACGCACTGATCACTGATAACAGCAGCCAACAGAAACAATGTCTCTCTCTCTCGCTCCTCTTTACTAGCTATTACTGTAGACTTCGATCGCTTTCTGTGGCCGTCCCGCATCCACCGATCCTCAGTCGGCTAAATGAAATGGAGAATGACAAGAGCTCGGCCTGAGATTAATGACAGCATTAGGCTGACCAACCCGCATATACAGACTTGGCGGAGAACGTGATGGGGCCTTTTATACTGAAATACCACTTACGCTCTTGGGTCTGATGAGTTATGCAACCCTGGGTGTGTATAATGTGTGTATGGATGCACATGCATGTACCGTACAAACCCTCAAAGGGACACAGACATGTTATTGAAATGAAGCACAGGAAAATCAGATATTTTCATTATAAGGCAAATTAAGCTTTTGAAGTACAGCCGCCGATGAGAATAATATGCTTATGACTGAAATAAGCACGACAAGTATCCTGAGGTAATTAGAAAGAAGGAGTTCTATAGTAGGAATCTAATCAGCATAATATACTGCCTGTGGGTTAACTCTATATGGCTTTAGTTAGGAAAGGGGGGTAAAATAAGGCGTTCTATACCTCTTCTGTACAAAGACTAAAACAGAAAATATATAATTACTGTAGACCTGCATTTGGATGACAAAACATTGGAAACAAAATTATACAGCCTGTTTTACATGGGTTTCATGGAGTCTATGGTTATGAAACTACCTGAGTAAATGAAAAACTATGAAGATAATTGACTCAAGACATGACAAAAATTTTCCTTTTTTCACAATTTAGATTTTTGGTAGGTGTCTGTGATGTGTCTGGGATGATCGTGAGGCTCACCTAATTTATCGATGGTGGTGATCAGGTCGGAGGGAACAAAGGAGTCCAGGTCAGCCTCCAGGATTCCCAGAGGGTCTAACTGTGCAACATGGTGACCACGAATCTACACAGAGAGATGTGAAGGAGGAGGGAGAAAAAGAAGAGGTGAGGAGAATGAGGTAAAAAGAAAAGAGAGAAAGTGACAGGAAGGAGAGAATAAGATTCAGCAAGGGGCTGCCGTCATGATGCTGAGTGTGAACAGCTGGAGAATAAGCTAACAGTTACAGGTCAACCCTTCTGAGAAAAGAGCGCCATGGGAGTGCTTTTATGTCTATGTACACACATACACACACACACACACACACACACACACACTCCCACCAGGATTGCAACAAACTGGGAATAAAAGTGACGCCTTTGCCAAAAGACCGAATTTAATAAATCCCTCGGATAGCTCCTCGAATTAATTTGAGGGCAAGGGGAAATGTTACCACCTGTTTTGTTTAAGTAGTCTCTTTGATATTTCCAGTTTTCAAAAAGCAGCGAGGGTAAGTAGGTTGGAGTTAATCTTGCAATTTGCATAACCTCGTGCAGTGACAAACAAATTGTATATTCCTTTTAATACAAGGGCACACAGTATAAACAGCTTTCATTGCCAGATGCATCTGTTTCGGCAAGTCGAGAGGATTTTGTTTGATGCATTTTTCACACACACAGAGATACAAATAGTCAGGCGGTCATGGCTCGAGGTAGATGACATCTTAATTCTGTACACAGACACCGCATTAAGATTTAAACAGATGCCCATGAGATATGTGATCAATCTTTTAATTTGTAAATAACATAAATCCTCATTCTACCAGCTGATAGCTGATAGCTGATGTGTGTGTGTGTGTGTGTGTGTGTGTCACGGCTGGGCTGGGTGAGTGTGTGGACTACCTGGTAGGCTCTAATGAGAGTGTGCACGGCCAGGTGGTCCTCCACCACTTTCTGTGCCATGTCTGGTGAGTGGGACAGCACTCGGCCCTGGAGCAGAGCGGAGGGGCGTCTCTCGCCCGCCTCGCCAGACGGACTGGAAGCCTGGATGTTACGGAAGAATGCGTCCCAGGACTAGAACACAGAGAGAGAACAGATCCAGTAGAGGCAAGCGGGTCCATTGCAGACATGGACCAAAAATATTCCTGCTGCTTACTGACTCCAATAGGTTGGGGGATGATGGGTCAGGAATCCAGGACATTGCAGCTACAGTAGCCTATATTTGTAGATGCCCTGGGCAATTGAGCTACCAGCACACCCTAGTGCACATTTATTAAAGGGGAACACCACCTAAATTAAGAATTCCAGTATGTTATTTCCTTGGCTCAATCAATATTTGTGAACATGAGCTACTCTCTCTCAAAGCCAGAAACCAAGTCTCAAACTTTTGATGTCATAGGGTATAAAGTCTGGAGCTGCTCCTTAAGTTGGGGACACACCAACCCGACATCAGAGAACTAGCGGCGACGAAGGCTGCCTGTAGCGTCATCTCGCGTCGCCTTTGTTTAGGCCAACAAGTTGCACCCAAACACATCGCAAAGACTACAGGCGACGGCCAGTTAGCACGTACATTCTGCACCTGCGTGAGATGTAATAACTCTCCACACTGGCGGTAGTCTGTATTCGTCATTCAAAAAAGGCAAACAGAAGACAGAGGACTGTGGATATACAAGCTGCTGTTATGATAAGTAAATGAAACAAAGCGACGTTTGCTGACCATTTTCACACCACTTAGCTTCATTCCAGATGGCCATGTCGTTGTGAGAATATCTGTGTATTGGAATGATCAGATGAGATGAAGATGAAAAATGAGAAGAGCTTCCTGTGTGTTTTTCCTCCTGATTTTACTCATTTCCGTTTCGGACAAAATACCTCCAACACGGGCAGACTAGAGCCGACGGTGCGGGACACACCAAAATAACTACACCGATCCTCCGATGGCTGATCGTCGGCTTGGTGTGTCAGGGGCCTTTAGACAATGAATGGGAGACTGAAATGAGCTTTATTCTATTGTAGTGTAATGTTCCCATATACTCAGAGCTTTCCCCTGGGTGCTCTCAGTGTCATCTATAACATCTCTCCCCATTCATTGTCTATGGAGCAGTTCCACACATTATACCCTATGGTATCACGAATTTGAGTTTTAGCACTCTAGTTTTTGGATTTGGGAGAGAGTTGTTCATGTTTACTAATATTTTTTGGACTGTCTTAGACCATAGGAATAACACGTATGAAATTTAAAAATGGGCATACTTCCCCTTTAAGTGCCCTTTTTTTATTGTAATTTAATTGCTACACCAACTCTGTTTCAAGGTGTGCTGGACATTGTTCCTTCAGCAAATTTCCATTCATGGGCAAAACCACTTATATTCAATATCCCATTTTTTCTGTTATTCACTAATGTGGGAAGAAAATTACACATGTTGCACACACTGTTACCTCGTGGACATTTTTATGATCCTCCAGCCAGGCAAAGTACATCTCCTCCACATAGCTGGAGCTGCTGGCCACCGCTGAGGGGACAGGCGCAGCCCCGGAGGAGCAGCCTCTCCTGGGATCAACCCAGCGCCTGGTGGCCGGGACACCTCCACCTCCACCTCCACCTCCACACCCTCGCAGCCACCGACTCCCTCCAACACGTCCTCCCCTCAGCACGCCCGCTAACGCCCGAAACTGACTCATGGCTAGAGAGAGACAAAGCGAAAGAAAAAGTTGGTTGGGTTAGAGCAAGGGTGCCCAAACTTTTCCCTTGGAGGGCCAAAACTGGAACTTAATGGAGGGCCACGGGCCAAAATTAAACACCTATTGTATTGTATTGTTAAGATGCAAAATGGTACTAGGATCCCAAGTTCCCATGTATACTGAATTAAAAAAATTGCATGTTTTCCCCAAAACTGCATAGGATTATTAAAAAGGGGTCATGGGTACCCAGAGAACCCACTTTCAGCCACATATCTGGAGGTCAGAGGTCAAGGGACCCCTTGACAAATGGCCATGCCAGTTTTTCCCCACCAAAATTTAGCCCAACTTTAGAGTGTTAGCCTCCTTCCTCACAAGCTAACATGACATGATTGGTATAATGGAGTCCTTAGGTTTTCTAGTTTCATATAATGCCACTATCTTCTAACCATAAACCCAAGCTTGGTACGGCCCCCAAAAGACAGTAAAGTCGGTTGGGTCTTTTAAAGGGACTGTTTGTAACTTTTTAAGCGTATAAATGTACAGGGCCGGAACACATGCGCGCTCGCGTGTGGCCGCTGTCTCTGCTCCGCTGCGTGCTTGCCTTCACTCACACACCGTGCGCGTTCTCGCTCCACCTCTAGACGTGAACGTGCGCTCACTCCACACTGCAGAAGAGTTAGTTTAGCTCTGAGAATATCTAGTGAATGTACAGTGGACGTGTGTGCAGAAATAAATGCTGCAGCTTCTCCAGCCCAACAGAGGTTTCCCATGTCTTGTGAAGTGACGGAGCCCCACAGCGAGAAACGTTATCGTCTCCGACCGGGTGCCGGTGTCTCCCTGTGGGCGCAGTCGGGAGGCAATAACGTTTCTCTTCCTGCTTCAGCTGAGGCAGGAAAAGCCAACACTAGGATCAGCAGTGATTCATGGAGAGACCTTCGTCTGGTCAGCTAACATTACTGCCAAGCAGCTGAAATATAGAGTGATATTTTGCTTTTAGCTGACATGTGTCACTTCACTGTTACAAATAGTCCCTTTAATAAAAAAATAATAAGAATTTTCTAACATCTGGCCAGCCAAATCAAACCTGATGGCGGGCCAACTTTGGCCCGTGGGCCCCACTTTGGGCAGCCCTGGGTTAGAGAGAGAGTCAACAACATCTCGGTGTTTTGATTGACAATCATTTATAAAAAAAAAAAAAAAAACGCAGAAAAGTAAGTAAAACTGGGTTTGATTTATTACAAAACATCTGTGAATGAGCCACTTCTGAATGTCACACATTAAACAATATTCCAGCTGCTTAAAGTGATTGCAGGTTGCGCGCAGAGGCAGAGCGCCTAACGGGGACTATAATTGCGCACAGATGAAATGACATTTACAAGCGTATATATATTTTCGATGGGCTTTCCACTGATCGAAACAGCATGTGTATTTAATGTAAAAACAATGCAAGACTCAATACTGCACCGGGACGGCCTGTACGTGCGTTTGTTTCTGCGTAAAGTCGCTGCAGCTGCACAGAACAGCCCGAGTATATGACGGTGTGCTGCTGCAGTGTGTGAACAACCAGCTGCTACAACTTCCTCACCTTCTCCTGCAGGATGCTTCACAGGTTCATTCAAGCTACAGCTCCGACATCAATGCCAAAACGTTGCCTATTTCTTTCTGGGTCTGTTACGGTTTTACTCTGGACTACTAATCCCCCAACTAACGTCAACATAAATCCTCATAATCTCCCCTCGGCTCTGCGTTACGCGCGGTATGACGGGGAATAGCAGGGCAGGACAGTGGTTTAAAAATGTCCCCTATGTTTTATTTCTATAGATTGCATTTACCTTAGACTGACTTGATTGGCAGGTATCAGTGAAGGTGACAGATCCGAGTACATGCACGGCTCGACACCACGCCCCCCACGCGCGTTAGGTGGTGCTTCTTCCTGTGCACAGTGAGCACAGCCTGCTGCACCCAAAGGTGCCAGTGGTGGTGCCTGGACAGAGAAAGGAAAATAATCAAGTTTTTTTTCTTAAGTTATAAAAATAAAAAAATATCAGATATCCATTAATTATTTATTTTTTGTGATCAATTTTTTTATTGGTATTTAAGCATAATTATATAGGGTGGGGTTACAAATTGATAGATCACCAATAGAGTAAAAAAAATATAATCACAAATGTCCATGTACTAATCAATACAAAATTGGCAAGCAACTACAGAAAAAATTAAATAAAAAAAGCAAACAAACAGGAAGAAGAAAAATGACAAGATATCCATTAATTATTGTTTTATAATCAGAATACTTACTTTAATCTATGAGTCTCTGCACACACTTCTCATCCGGACAGGTCATTTGTTTCCCTCTAAGTTACATCACACATATGCCTCTCCCCTTAGTTTTAATTATATAAGGCAATTAAACTTTTATAAAGGCTGAACATGAGTCATTTGAGCAAGTGGTTTCAGATTGATGGGCTTCTACCTTGAGTGGGTTAAACAATAAGATAATTGGCCCTCCCTCCCTCCTTCACTTACTCCAGCCTCTTTCCTTCCTCCATCCCCAACCTCTCTCTCTCCTCCTCCTCCTCCTCATCTAGATTTTCATCATTCATACTTGCTGGCACAGAAGGAACAGGATTATCAATCATGACAAACACGCCACTGGAAAAAGGGGAAAATGGAGTGGGCAAGAGGATCCGCCAGACAGAACGGTGACGGTCTAAATATCAGAGCATCATTATGTGTTTTTTAAACTGGTAATCTTTGTCAGTCTCCCCTTTCAACAACACCAAAATGTCTAATTTGACCATCAAATGATTGATTCACATGATTCACAGCACACTGTATATAACCAAACAATAAAAGCAAATGTTTTTCATCCATTCTGTATGCTTTGACTTTAAAAACAAACACACAATCACACTCAGTGTTCCCTGACAGAGAGTTCCTCCTTTTTTCATTATTTGCATTTGTGTTTGCTGCTGGTCTCCGGCTGACCTAGAGAACGCAGGGTCAGGCAATTATGAACTGAAATGCCATTTTGTTGTAGTGACTTCGCCGCCTGACAAAGATGGAGTGAAGACCAGTTGCTTTCTGGCGTTTTATTAATAGTGTTCATCGATGAAAAGACCTGCGCCGCTGGGTAACATTACAGGCTCTGGGGTTAAATTACATCCTGTTTTAGAATAATTACATCACTAGACAGGACAAAACTCGACAATCTCTCTAAGCTCCTATTTCTGGTGACACAGTTTGTTGTTGAGATGTGTTGACTATGGTTATTCATTTGCTGGATTTGCCTGGCACATTCAGTCAATAAATCCAGGAGGCACCAGTGACCTAAATAAAGTTCACGTCCAGGTGACCCGGCACACGGCAGCCATCAACAGTCAGGTCTGCCAAACCAAATGGACTTTGATTGGAGCCCACAGCTCATTTGGTCAATGCCGGGCTCAGTACAAAGAGCGGGAGAAGCAGATAATGTGTAATCCACTTACCCCAGCCAAGCCTACACCCCCCTTTATGGAAGTCCACGTCATGAGGTTATTTAGGAAGCCTAATTCATCTAATAAAGCATGTTTGGAGGCAGAATTAAATTTGTCTGAAAGCCCTTGGTACACGTGCTACCACACAAAAATCAATCACATTTCAAATGATTAAATAATATATGATTTCATGAAATTACGTGATAAATCGGCGGTGCCGAGGCACGGTTACAAATGTACACATGACGAAGAAATTAATTATCTCTGATGAGTCTGAAATAATTATTTCTAGATGATGTATGAATAATTACATTACCCTGATGTAAAGAAATGAAAAAATACAGCAGAATGGCTTCTTGACATAATTTTTGGTTAACATTAAAATGTATTAACTAAATCATATTGATTTGAGCAGAGAAATACCATTTAAACAGGATATAATTTAATTAAGAAATTATAATAGAGTACAACCTAAAAAACCTAAAGTACAGTACTATGCAATACATTTATAGCCTTTAATTGTATTTATGAACCCATCATTAAATAGAACCCACACGTCAATCAGAAAATACAGTAAATGATAAAAAACATAACCATATCCCCCTAAGTAAATGTTCAGTAAAAACATTAACAAAAATAATATTTTGCGTGCAATTATTTCATTATATGCTCCCCCCTTTATTTATTTATTTATTTATTTATACAGTACAGTACAGTAGCAATACTGTGGTTAACACTGAATATATTTGAAAATGATTAAGTTACTGAGAATAGAATCAACGGTCTGAAGATGAAAATGACCATAAATTAAATGTTTCATCTGAGATGCATCTCATACCTCATACCAGTGACATGTTATTGATTGTTTTGGCTCATGTTAAAATAAGGACAATGTGTGAGTTAAATATCCTAGGGGATACAAAAGAGCAGCATATATTTGTAGAATATTTTGATAAATAAATGTTACCCATGCATAGACTACAGTATGGCATCTCATCATCTCTCTGCATTCAGGAACCTCACCACAGCCTGGGTATGGTAAATAGAGAAGATCCAAAACAAGTAGCAAACACAATATAGGGCGAGATAACTAGGGATGATTATCATGTCCTGGATTATTAATAATGAAATGTCCACAACCATGCATATGATGAATATTTGGCCATATTTGTAATTGAGAGTAAAAAGAAAATAATTCCACATCACATTTAGACTAAAGAAAGGCCTAACAGCAACCAGGATTTACTATTGCTATAAGTCTCTGAAACGTTTCACCACATTTGGTGACATACTACGAATCTCCTATAATACCACCGACGAGAAAAGGCAAAACTGTGTTTGGTAGTTTGTGTGTTGGGATCACAAACTTAAAGGGAGTGTGTATGTGAGAGAAAGTGATTGTAAGCACATTGAGGTTTCTGAACCTGGAGTCTCTTTTTACACGTAGAGCCAGGGGGGAGGGAGGTCTCTCCGTGTTAATGAGAGTCCGACGTTACGGGGGACATCCCAGAATCCTTGGCGGAATCCGGAGCGTCGACGGTGGACGCCAGGGAAGAGACTCTCTCGTAGATGAAACTGTAGAGGCTGACGTCAGGTCGCGTCGTGCGGCAATTCTTGCACATCAGACTGTAGTACTGGTTCAAAAGGTTGTGCAGCCTCCCTGGGAGGGATAAAAGGAGGGAGGAGAACATGGAGAGAAGAAGAGAGACAGAGAGAAGGAAGAAATATGGAGGGAGATAAAACGGGATTTGAGAGAAATAGACAAAAAGGACAAACGGAGAGTCAAAGAACAAGCAAGAGAAAAAAAAGAAAAATGAAAGCGGGTTCGGGGCTCATTTATAAATCAAGCGCACGCACACACGCACACAAGCCGTGAGCTTTTTCTCTGTAGCTCCACTTTAGGAAATGGATGGCTGGAGGGGAATTTCTCTGAAAGGCTTCAATAAATGTCAGCGGAAGAAAAATGAAAAGAGGGGGAGGGGAGAGGCTGGGGTCAGTTCAGGCAGTAATCCACTCTGCAGCTGAGGCTGAATGGATTGGTTTAGGAGCGCAGTTGGCCCATAAGGTGGAATAACTTAACATTGAGATGGACTGCATTCTGTTATTTATGCATACTGTCCCCGTAATGACGCCAGCAAGGACAACCTCCATGTGAGGCATGAGCCTCGTGAACCGCACAACCTTAACTAACAGTGGCTGGTTATCATCACCATTCCTGTTCATTATGCAATTTAGTGTAAGGGCTCCACAGACGCAGGGCTGACAGGACAAACAAGAATACTCAAAACATTTGCTTTTGGTTGTGAGTCTTACCGACGGTGACTTGTCTCTCGGTGAGGAACGTGTGTATTTCGTGAACGTCTCTCATGAGCTGAGCATCTCCGAACGTGAAGTACGCCACGTCTCTCCCGGCTTCTGCTGCAGCCATCAACTGAATCAGCGCTGAAAAAGGGAGAAGAAGGAGAATAGGGAAATCCAGGCAACATTAGCATACCGCATGTGCATCATTAGTATCCTTCAGTTTCAGAACGAAATCATAAATGTGTAATTGACCACTGAAAATAAGCTGAGGAAACGAAGTAATTGGTCAATAAGCTGGATAAGGTACGGCTTCTGGCGGAAAAGAACACGGGTGACAGGGGCAATTTGTATCAGAAGAGTAAATAATCCACCACTGCTAGCGTAGCCTCATCAACACCACTCAATCTTTTTAGCCACTGCAAATTAGGTCTTAAGACCCTTTAAATATTTAACAGAATGGATATTGATTCCAGATTAAAAACACACACAATAAACATCATTTGGTCTGTAATCTTTACAACATAACAGCTCGGTCTTATGTAACTACCACATCTCAAGTCAGTTCCGGGACTATAATGTAAAATACAGTTATTGCCTTCTAAAAATACCAGCTATGCATAATTCCAGGGCTAATGGGGCGGGGGTCCCCGGAAGCTAATATCATCCTCGGGGACTTCGTCAAGTCCGGTGGATCTATTCATAGCTGTGCTGCAGAGGAAATTAACGGCTTCAGTTCTGAATGAAACTGTACACAAACATACCCATGTTACTCCACTCCAATTCATACTGTACGACATCCATGTGGAAAAGTGGGTTTTAGTACAGCACAGACTCAACGAATGATAATTATGAACAACATTACAGTTCATGAAAATATTTAAGATGTTGACCAGAAGAAACACACAGCTGGTCAAACTGTGCAGTGTGGTGTGTACAGGAGGGGACAGTAAGGGGGCCCCTGCTTGTGAAGAGTGATGCTGTGTAAGCCCGCAGAGACCTGCATCAGCCTGGATTTATGGTGTCCCTTCCCTGTAATCAATTGCCCTTTTAATGGGAAACATAAATGTGTGTCAGCTGATCAATAAAGGGAAGGACGGTATGGGTGAGTGACACCCTGGGAGAGCTACTAATTGACCAGAGGAGATTGGGAGAGACCAGCATCTGTGACTGTGCCGTACAGTCCTTCAGCATTAGCTCCGATGGCTCAAGACCAGTAGGGTTTTTCTATACACATGCTGGCTTGGCTCAACTCGGTTTGACCCGGCACGTCAGCTCAGCACAGCAGGGATTTGCATCTCCATTACAACAGGGCACAGGGCAACCCGCTTGAAGGTGTGTGTGTAGTTGTCAAAGGAACTGCTGTAAAACGGTGGATAAACAAATTTAATTTCCTATATTCTTTATAATAAAAGTCCCCCTGTTATTTTTGATGCTTATTTTCTTCCTCTTGGCATTATTAGTAGACTTGTATTTGTTTTTATTAAAAATAGCTGCCACGGGTTGGCCATAGCCGGCAAGTCGTCACCGCAACCCCCTTGCAGGCGGGTCAGGCGCACTTTGGACCGACTCCAGAGATGGTCCACCTCCGGTGCAGCTCGGCGCATTAAAACTGGTAATGGAAACGCAAATCAGCGTGGCATGGTTTGACTCGGCGCGACCAAAAGTGCCAAAGGAAAAGCCCTAAAGCAGTGCAGATGAATGGCTGATCCTGTCTGAGCTACTCATGTTTACCTCCTGCTTGAGAATCCAGAGTTAACATTGTAATGTAAGCAATATTATGTATCTCCTGACCTATATCAGTAGGACCATGTCAGCTCTCATGTATGAAAAACAAACTTTGATTTCTTCACACTTGTTGCTATACAGTCTTTTCCTTCCCCCTATTTGGATGCATGCTTGAAATTCAGCCAACGATACCTTTGAGCCGTGTGTCTCCACCAAAAGCTCCACAGCCCCAGTTGCCTGTGGCTACTGCGGAGAGGTGCTTGCTGTTGGCGTTGTTACGGAAGAATCCACAGTATGCCTGGGATAAATGCACAGGAAGGAGGGAGAGAAAGACAAAAGAGAAACTATTTCACTATTTTTCTATGATTTCTTTGCACAATATATGAGAATATTAGTGTGCCGTACTGAGATCTATACGGCAGCAGGGCTTTGCGATATGGCAAAGATCTTCTATCACGATATATGTAATTCCATATCTCGATAACAATATATATTGCGATGTAGCATGTTTTCTGGTTGTTCAATAAATAAATACTCCATATGTAATAACCACATGGTAAATCATATTGTTGTGCACTCCTGTGTGAAAAGTACTGAGTATTTTCTCATTTAATGAACAACTTTAGTGCAAAATGCACATAATAGTTTCAATAGAAATTACTGAGAGAAAAAAATTAAATATTTCCAGCTATACACTGACTATGACTATAACTATTTGCTTGTTATTATCAATTTAGACAACGTAATTGTGTTTCACAAGATCTTGATATATGATTTTATCACGATACGAGTCCATTGAAAGCTGATAAATCACCATATTGAATTATCACCAAGCCCTAGTGTTGCTTTCATTTTGGTGAGTTTCATGCGGACCAAACATAAAAATCACAAGTAACAGTGTTTAAGCCTCAGTTGAACCATACGCAACGCTTAAAATTTTTTTAATAAAGCCTATGAAAGTGCACAGAGGTGCATGATGTTTTGCCTAATTCCATAACAGAAAAAGTAGTAAATGACAGCACCACTGCTACTACAAATAGGAGTTGTGTAGTATTGCTATATGTCAGATAAGCTGTCTGTAGCGCTGAGCTAAATTCAGCTGTGTTACAGATTACAGAGCCTTTAATTAACATCTTTGCAGGTGGTACCTGACAATATGTCGAGGTTCACCACCAAGAGCTTTTAGTCAAAACCATCATAATGTGCAGCTTTACCCTATCTGTCACTTACTGACAATAACATCTTTTGGAAGGTACCGAGAGTTCACACTGCATTTTCCTAGTTTTCTTTTGTCCTTTCTAGGGATGGAACGGTTCAGGTAAAGAATCCGAACCGTTCGGTTCGTTAGTCACAGTTCGGGACGTGTATGAATTGTTCGGTTCATTTGAAATAAGTTATGAGGCCGATTGTGTATTTTTTTCATGTAGAGTTTGGCTCCCGTTTGTTGTGACACTACAAATCAAGGCCTATTGAAGGAGGCTTGGACACGGGCGGACATGAGTCTTGAGGTACGGGGTTTAAAACATGCGCAGTGTAACTGAAGCTGCGGTCATGCGTTGCTATTGGCTCAATTTCGGCGAGTGCAGACCAGATTTTACTGCGCATGTGTAGTACCCCAAAGATATGACGCGTGTCGCAGCCCCTTCTCAGTTGGCACGGATGAAGTGGCGAGGTGCGGCTGTCACTCAGGTAAGGAAATGGCGAGTGGACACGATAAAGTACAGTTAGAGGATCCACCAGCATCGTTTATAATTATGTATGTAAGGCAACTATATTTTTATATAGTTCAATCCCTGTGCAAACACAGATAAGGACATCTGTCTCTCACCTTGTTGAGTTCTCTGGTCATCTTCTCAGGGAGAAACTGCTCTAGGAAGTGCCTGAATCGAAGAGCATCAATGGCCACGATCTCTGTACATCGTCTCTGCCACTCATCCCTTGAAACGAAAGAAAAGCAACAAGAGATATGATCCACAGTGACTTAAAAACATCCTCTCATCTTTCCTCAAACTTTTTTTCTGACTGACTAAAATAGTACTATGTGAAAAAAAAAGTACCTGGCAGTCTCATCGTTGTGGCTGTCCTTCCATTTGTAACTCTCAGCATAGCCAGAATATTTACTGTACTGTTCGGTGCCTGCAGAACAAGAAACGAAAGTCAAGAAAAAAAGAAAGACATTACTCAGTATTCAGCAGTCGGAAGCACACCGTGGGGCTAAATCTGTTTCAGCGCCTTATTTCTTAAATCACATTTAGTGCTTTCTATGCTCCCCATGTGAGTACACAGCATCAGCTTGTATTGGATTGTCATAAATAAAGGCCATTGATTTAATAAGTAATCCGCTTTGGGCTTTGAAATGAAAAGCTTTCAGCCATAATAGGAAGAAATGGTTAGAACAGAAGAAGCTAACCTTGGCCACATTCGCAAAAATGCTTGCAACATGTAACTCCACCGACTCACTCATTAACTGACAGGGTAACACACCTCTGGTATTAAGAAGTGACGATTTTATAATGTGCACTGGTATGTGCTCGCGGTTAGAGCTCCAAAGATTTCATCATCCGTCATTACAAATACAGCTGCGCTCATTTCTGAAAATGATGCCTATTAAAGGCTCCATACATTATGCATTAGGTATGAGGAAGTTTCACTGCACTTCAAATGAAGAGCAGGTGTTAAACACATGCTTAACATAGCTTTTAAGGCTATACTGTATGTAATGGCAGAGTTACGTATGCTGCGAGAAGAAAAGATCAAGTATTTTAAAAGCAATGCTAAATGTCATTCTTTTAAAGTATCTCTTGAAGAGCAGTAATTAAACGCTGCTTTTATTTTCTCATAATTGACTTCATTTCATTTCAAGCATGTACCATCTGCCAATACTTGAAGTTGAAGAGTGAATGATGATTTTTTTTTTTTTTTATGATAAAGTATGACTCAAGCTAAAGGCCTGTACCGGAGTCGGGGACATAACCCAACAAAGCCAGTTAAATTGGGCAGAAATGACAATTATGTTTCTATGTAGAGTGAAGTTTTGTGAACAAAAAGAACATATATTTTAAACATCTTGTGTCATTGAAAGCCCAGCCTGTCAAATTTAGCACTTTCTACAACACTGACAACTCCCAACGTCAAACAACAGGCTACTCATATCACTTTCTCCATCAGCAGAGCTGTCCTCCTCCTCCTCCTTCACCTTGATCCTATCTATCCTGGCATCCGCCTATTAAAGCCTCCTGGCATACAAGCTTCCATCACTAGATTACATCGTGGTCCTCTCTCTGCCTTCCGATCCGAAAACGCCTATGGACAAAAACTGATGTGACGTACTGTATAAGTCCCAAATGTACTGAAAGACCCTTGTTAAGACACCTCTAAAGACAAAAAAAACTTGACAGGAGAGAAAAACAAAGACAGAAGAGACAGATATAGAGAGTCTAGAAATAGACACTAGACTTTAAGAGGAAACACTAAATGCGTGCAAGGAATATTCTGCAAGGTTTAAATGAATCTACGGCGTAACTGGCCCATTCCATTAGTGGAGCAATGACCTTAGTTGGGCAATAAATTCCTTTCTGTCCAAATGTAATAAAGTTAAGTGGAGAGGAGGAGGAGGGAAAGAGGGAGGGAGGCAGAATGATGGGAGGCAGGGAGGGGGACGGGGGACGGTGACTAACCACTGAAGGTGACTTGGAAGGGGTGGGAGTTTCAAGGAAGGCAACATGACGCCATACAAAAGAGACAAGGCTTCGTTTGCTGAGAAGACACAGAGGTCCATTTTAACAGTGACTGAACAGAGCTGGTTATGTGTGTTTTGTGGTATTACCAGTGTGGGTACCACTTTGGCTCTTCCTTTTCTCTACTCTGAGGATCCAAACAGCCTATAGGCAACAAGCAATGTACAGTAAATGGACTTGCATTTATATACCGCCTTTCTAGTCATGCTTTATGCTACATGCCAACATTCACACACTCATTCATACAATGATGGCAGCCATACAAGGTGTCAGCTAATCTAAATACTCATTCACACACCGATGGCACAGCCTTCAGGAGCCATTTGGGGTTAAGTATCTTGCCCAAGGACACCTTGACATGTGGACTGGAGGAGCCAGGGATCAAACTGTCGACCTTCCCACTGGTGGACGACCCGCTGTTCCTCTGAGCCACAGTTGCCCCAATAGAGGGTGCTGAGGGTGCCTATCAGATCATGCATACTCCTTGTCTCTTCATATTTTGTTTTGTCCATGTTAGGGTTGGGTACCGTTCACATTTGAACCGATAGCGGTACCTGGAATTCAGTAGCGGTACCCAACGGTACCTTTCTCTCTGTAATAACCAACAATTTAATTTCAGTTGTAAGAAGTACAAACTTCTCAATTTTGAACATTCTGTTGTTTATTTAGAACATTTTACACAAACCACACAAAATAAAACCCCTCCCAAACCCATCCCTACAACCTCCAGCCTGTCACCAGGGAATAGCATGAGAACGCTGTCATGTGTGTCGAAGGAAGCACATGTGAGACGTGTTGCCCTGGCCAGCTTTGCATTCACATTACAAATATTGTAGCGAGCGTTTTCTGTGTCGAGTTTTGAACAGTGCAACCTCCACACCCCTTTAGCTCCCCATTGACCTGACTCACTGTGACTTGAACAAGCTGCAGGGATGACGTAGTCTCGCTCTCTCTTTCTCTATATACTCTAAGTTACTCTCTTACCCAGATGCGCTCTCAGGTACCAAAATTTGGCAACAAATGATTTAATTTGTTTGGTACCCTTAAAAGTACCAAGTTCGGTACCCAACCCTAGTCTATGTCTCTCTCTTGCGAGGCACAAATTCAAAGAACCAACAGAATCAATCAAGTGCACCATTTATATTTGAGTTCCTGCAGGCGCAGCTAAGTTATAATACATGCCCTCATGTCAAACGGATGGATTTATCAAACCGGATAATGATGCCTCTTGTGTCATCAGAGGCAAATCTGAAGGCTCATTTTGATGCCCCAGTGAAATACAGGCACCAAAGCAGGACAAGTAGATGTTAAATGTTTGTTTTGTCAAGTTAGATAAAGTGGCAATAAAATAAATATGATGGGAGCATAAATCAACTGACTCAACTGAGGCTATTTCAAAACGTGGTGAGGGGGCAATGAGATAAAACATCTATATGCTCTACAATGGCACTACAAATAAAAATAATGACGGTATATTTGAATCAACATGTGTGTATTTCATTGAATTTAATCATAGGAAGTATTCATATTGTGTCCACCGCTACATTTATGTTATCTACATTTTTTGGCAGTAATTGCGTAGGCTATAGTATTAAATATGTGCCTCCCTGATCTTAATCTGTGCTTGCTGGGTGAGGTGCAGCTGTGAGGCTAGAAAAAAAGTAGGATGGCTAGAGGAAGAGGAGGAGGAGAGGAGGAGGAGGAGGAGAGGAGGAGGAGTAGGAGGGAGGCGAGTGAGAGGGCAGAACACTTAGAGAGGTTGACCCAAGCAGAGTGAGTTGGAGGTTGAAGAATAGAGCAATTCTGCTGGAGAGAAATGAAGGATAACTGGGCAGTCGCAAGTGAATCAATGCAATGGATTTAGACCGTTACTGGCTGGAAGGACGGGGGGGGGGAATGAACGGAGCCCAATAAACACACAGGGCTCAGTGGACGAGAGAAAATAACTAAGAGACGAAAACAACACTAGTTTAACCAATGTTATGTGGAATACTAGAAAGGCATGTATGTGGTTTCTATAGGAAAAAGAGGAAAACCAACAAAATACCAACCAATACACCACATGGCAGTATTCAGAGTGGTAACATCATATCTGGGCCTATTGGTTCTGTATAGACTGTAGAGATACGCGGATCGGCTTTGACGTCACCCAAATCCGCATGTACGCATACATCATCCTCCTGCCACGAAGTAGGCTGGTTTTAAATGAATGAACATTTATCAGTGTTAACCACACATAAACTTTACTTGGACGGGCCGTCCAGGTATATTAACAGCTTGCCCAAGTATGTACAGTATCTGGCGACCTATTAGCATTTTTTATTTTTTTATCCGTCTGAGAGAATGACGCCATCTGCGATCGATTAAATAATAACTATATATTATACTATATATACTATATACTATATAATATACTATATATAATAATAATTAGTGGCATCAGGACGCCGCCGGGGAGCGATATTACATGACCCGCCCTACTCTGCCTCTGATTGGCTTACCCTGATATTCTTACCCTAACCATAACCAAGCTCAGTCCTCATGCCTAAACCTAACCTATCCAACCAACGAAGGCAGTGAGTACTAGCCAATCAGAGGCAGAGTAGGACGGGCCATGGCTTCACTATAGCAGGATTCGTAATTTAGCTGCTGATGAGCAGATGGGAGAGCTCCGCTCTGCTGGAACAGCCACGGGCCTTGCTTCCTCAGCTTTCCGGGCTGGACCCACGGCGGGACTACGGTGGCGTGTGGCGGCCCGACGTGCTGCTGCACTTCACTAAACGGGGACTGGATCCCAGTATGGGCGATGGACTTCTGCACTCCGCTCACCCCCCCCGTTGGACTGAGGGGCTTCTAGTGACTCATTATGTATACACAAGTCTCATTTCTATCCAGACCGCAGGGATTGTTTTTTTTTTAAGAAATCTTGTTAGCCATTGTTTTCCTGCCTTTCCTCATTAATGATGTATTATTTCAACCACCTGCAACCCATCCACTGTTAATCACATACGTTAATTTTTATGACCCAGCCTGCCCGATCCGCGACCTGACACGTACACCACAATCGGAGCTAGATACCCGCACTCTGGTCAAATTTGACCAAAATACATTGGCTTTCTGTAACTATTGATTCACAAGATGCTAATTGGCAGATAACAGCAGCAAAGAGATACACCATGGCAGCAGTGGCACACTGTCTGCTCTACAATGGCTCCATTCCCTGCACATTGTGGGCTAATAAGCACCCTGTCACAGAAAGTCTTAACTGGGTGGAAAACTATAAATAACCTGCCTGTCCTAATATCTAGTCTCCATATGAGGACATTACTGCGTGTGTGTGTGTGTGTGTGTGTGTGTGTGAATGCATGTGTCGTTAGCTCAATCACTGCCCAGAGCTCATTAACATAAGGCCAGGTTTGGAACGTCTGAACTGGCCTTCAGGCTCAGCTCCCTTTATCACTGCAACAGTCTGGTACGACGCCTGAAACACTTCTGATGCTCTAACTTGTGTTCCATCTTAACACTCGGGGCAGCAACTTGCTCCCAACCCAATGGGGGCAATGCACTGTATTTTCTGGTAGAGTATCACAGCCTCAAACTGAAAGGAGGTGCTGACTCTAAACTCATCAGTTTCGTACGCAGTTGCAAACAGCCCCAGTGTTTGCTAGAGATCACGGCCCGATAAAACTACACAAACTTCATCATTGGCACAAGCAGGGGGCAGTCATGAGGTCACCAAACCAGACACCCTCCACTTGACAGCTGCACGCAGAGATTCTTCCCATGAAATCACAAACAGAACTGGTAACTATGCACAACTTCGGCAGACCACATCACTTCATCTTTCCTGAGGAGGCTGAGCATTGTGATACCACGCTGACTGGAGCACACCCTTCGGTCCTGCAAGCTCCTCCCACACTTGTGTTATTGCTTACATTACTATAGAACTTGCTGCCTATCTGGCCAAACCTCAAAGACCAAGAACTTGTAAGAGGTTGTTAATTACTTGATTAAACTGAATGATTTTTAATTCTTAACTTACCTTAATATTGTTTTGTGGTTATTTTTTTTAGACATTATTATATACTTCTCTGATTGATTGATTGATTTGTTCATTTATTGTACTCTACTACATTTTTTATGCTGACATTGTCTACTCTGTAGATATGGAGCCACAGTTCTACCTTTGTGGACAACACATTTCTGTTTTATCCCATTTTTCAACCAACAGATGGAAGCGGAGACAGGGAAACCGCAAGGAAGGAAGGAACAGATCGAGTCCAATGAAAACATACATGAAACATGGAGCTCTGAATAAAACAAAGTAAAAGTCAAAAGAGAGTAATTAATGGCTTACAAGGCAGAACCTGAAGGCTGAAATGTATGTATTATGTATGTATTACGTATGCGTGTGTGTGTGTGTGTGTGTGTGTGTGTGTGTGTGTGTGTGACTACGTACCTGTGACAATGAGGCATTCATTGTATTCCAAAGCTTCAGTAAAGAGGCGTGAGACGATGAGTTCAGGGTTGATGAGGAACCTGATCTCTTCCTGGACCAGTCCATGTCCCGTTACTCCACCACCTACAAACCTGTTTGCAAAGTCCACCTAATGACATAATATAATAAGAGGAAGAGTTTATTTAAGTGTAACCAAAATGGCCACAATCCCTCAGTTACATTCACAACAAAACAAATCTTGATTCGACTACGTTAATATATTGTCCTGCCCATTAAATGCAGTTGAGAAGTATGTGAGGTTTCGCTACTGTCACTCCCATCATTTGAACAAATGACTCTATTAGTGTCTCCTTATTATCTGTCACCCGCTGTGGTCATTTAACACAGATTAATGTCTAAGGATCACTGCACCGCTTCCTGCTTGTAAATAATCAAATCAGGAAATCGTAGCAAAACGACACACATGACATCTAAAGAGATAGTTCAAATATCTATAAAATCTGCAGTTCAAATCTGCATGAATGTGTGCAGACCGCCTCTATTTTTAAATATGGGATGACATCCCCTGTGAGTGCTCACTATTTAGTGCTATATCCGTAGGGAGAGAGGAAACACCCCACAGGCTGATAGGTGATTTTACATTTACATTGTTCTATATAAAGCTAGATCAATAAATTGGCTGGGTCAATATTTTGGCCAATATAAGCTAATTGCAGATATACCGTGTATATGATGGTCAGTAATTAACAAGAAATTAGCAGAACCAAAATGATGTTCCCAATGAATAGTTGTTTATGTGATGGTTTATGGAAAAAATGACTATCAGCCGATATATCATTATCTGATTTTTGGAGCCTTGAACTTCGGGACTTGATCCCAGGTAAGCATTATTAGTATGACTGTGTTTCCAAAAGCAAAATTATGGAACCATATGTACCCAAATCAAACCCAGGTTTATAATTTTCTCATGAATTGCTAATAGCCCAGGGGTTTTCAAAGTCTGAGACTGTGGGCCTCCCCTCAGACAAAGCTAGGAAAAAGGTGCGTCCTCCCCTTAGTTTCGCTTCCTTGGATAACCATGGGATCATTAATACTTTATCTGAAACCCATAGACAATCAAAAATTGAGCCACGATAGCGTAATATTGCTGTTGGACATAACTTCAGACATAAATCTAATACATCAAAAAAGGTCTGTCCAGAGGCATTGATTAGTTTCTGACTCTGGGAAAGTAAGAGAAACAGTCAAATTCCCCCAAACTAGGCTACTGTATCTCTGAACTATCTATTTAACCAAATCACAAACATTTAGGCATTTGTATGTGATCTTCTTTTGATAACTAAAGTCATATTTTTACTTCCTGAGCCTCCCCTGGCGAGGCCCGCCTCCCCCTCTGTAAACCTCTGCTATATCCTAAAGACAAATATATATACAGCACTGAAGATATGTGCTCTCTCCTTCACTGTCAATATAGATCAAATAACGGCCTGTGCTGAAACTGTTGTTTTTTTACTTTCATCTTATATTTTTAATTTGATTCTTATTTATAACTTCTATGTATCATTAACATTCATATATAGCTTATATCAAGCGCTATAAAGTGTAAGTGGTTAACAAAGTTCTCCCAAATGGAATTTTAGCCATTTTTAGCCAAATATTTTGACGTGATAGTGGAGCTTCATGCCTTGTTTTTGTGTCATGGATAAGAGGACAGTCCATTCAAAGAGCCTGTCAGGGGGTGAGGGTTCTGCTCACTGGCCCACAGCTACGTCAATCTGTGTGACAGTGAGTGTGTTTGTATGTGCATGTGTGTATATGTTGTCTAACCAGTCGCTCAACTCCTCACCTCCTTCACTGGTTCACCCCTAACCTCACCCCCCCTCCCACTCCCCTCACCCTTCAATCTCACCTCCTGACAGAATGACAGCCCACTCTGCCCTATCAAAGCTCAACAAAACAGCCAGTGCCCAGCCCCATCAATCCGCCTGCAGGACTCCTGGCCCACTGGGTCACCCCAGTGAGATGGCTCACCCTCGTCATCTTTTCCTCCATGCGCCTCTTTCTCCCTCATCCCCCACCCCAGGGTCTTCTCCTCCACCCTTGCGTCCTCTGAGCTACTCATGTGTATACATCAGCTGTCAGCTAGAGTAAAAAAAAATGCACCAGCCATCCTGGAACATGGAGGCGGCGTGAGGAGATGGGGTGAATCAATGCCAAAACAAAGCCAATAACCTTCCCAGAAATGCACAAAAATCATACACCCGATTTTGATTTTCAGCAGGTAGTGGACAACTCTTCAGACAACCAGTAGAGACTCTTTGACTTTTGAAAGCTAAACATAAAGCATGGTGATGATCAGAGCCAACATTTGTTGGTTTTGACCACAAGAACAGGTGCAAAACAGGCATGCTACATCAAATCTGACAATCGGATTTTGACACTGACTTTTGTGGTTACAAAAAGGAATCATTTTACAATGACTAGGGGGGCACTGGCAAGAAAATATACCTTTGTTACACCAGGTTGAATAACTAGTTCTACTTGGTGTTAGATGCAAAACATTCAAAAAAACAAATTCCTACCTGCAGCATCCCGTATCCATCGTCCTCAATCGTCCCCTCACAAGTGATGTGTAGGCGCTTCAGCTGAGTCTGGGAACTTCACAAAAAAAAGGTAGCAAAACTTCCAGTTAGTCTTTCACCACAGAGTAATTAAATGTACTTATTCTAATTACTTAATTAGTAATTAAACACAAAATACTAATTTCATTGTTAAATAGGTGAAGCTACAACATGCTTCGGGAACATGAGCATTTACTAAAAAAAAAGAAATAGCTCTTTTGGATCGCTTGGAGGTGAATTGCCAGTAAACTGACCCAATGCTCTAGAGTTGTTTGAATTAATTAAATACATGAATACATATCACCTGAAACTCTTCCAAGTCACTACATTTTAGGAACTTTGGAGCAAACAGCATCAACTTCTTCAATCTCGTCTGATATCTTCTGCACATCTAAATTGACAGTTTTATTGAGGCTTTGCGAGGTTGGACGGGGGGAGTGCAAGTTTAAGGCACTTCCACATTTGGCTTCACTTTTCCAGACCCCAGAGTTGCCTACTGCCTCACTCTCAGGTGTTTCCACAAAAATTCACCTGTATTTCACCCCATTCAGTCTCACATTCCCACCCGATGCTACATGAGCAGCAAAGGAACTCTTGATGGTGTTTTTTGAGTCCTTACTTTACTCAGAAAACATCAACGCAATTCAGATTGGTTCATTCAAGTAGTGGGGATATTTAAATCTATCTTTTTTTAATCAAATTTAACCACATTTGAAGTGTCGCTGTATATGAAAAGAATTTACTAACCTAAAACATAGCAGACATAAATTCATATTTGACAAATTTGAAAAACAAAAATCAGGTAATTAAATCATTAAATGAATAACGTAGTAGAATAGAGAGTAATACCTTTCCCAGTTCGGAGGGTTGTTCAGTATCTGTCTTGTGAATGTAACAAGACCCTTGGGCTCTTGGGAAAAAAAGAAACAAAGAAATCATAATCAAAAAATGTTCATCAAATGAAAAACCTGGCGAGCATCACAGAGAACTGCTGTAACATCATGTGGGATATTATTAATGCTTACTGGTCTGTGTAACTCTCCTGAAGTAACACAGCAGAGTTTTCAATTTCTCTATTTTTCTTAGTGACGACCCTTCAAACAACCTGAAAAAGAAACGGGAATTTTAGTTCACAAGAGATTTTTGTATTGTGCTAACTTTGTTATAGTACATGTGAAAGTCTTAAGGGTCCTCTGATGAAAGAAAATAAACTATTTTTTCACTTAAAATATAGTTTTCTTGATATTAAATCAAATGTAATGTGTTCTAGCTAGATGAGAGACATGGGTGTTTCACTCAGAGTCATTATCTACAGCTCACTGCACAACCATGCCACAGCATGTCATGAGGGAGGTCAAGCTTTTAAAGTGGCATGATGTCTCTCCCATCTACCTCCATCCTTCATACAATGGCACTGCCTGAGGCCATGTTTCAGTTCTTCAGAGTTACCATAAAAACTAGGGTGGAAGGAAGGAAGGAAGGTGGGGGAGAGAGAGAGAGAGAGAGAGAGAGAGAGAGAGAGAGAGAGAGAGAGAGAGAGAGAGAGAGAGAGAGAGAGAGAGAGAGCATCGGGTGGAAAGCTTAAAATCACCCCATACTGGTGCTCTCCCTTCATTAAAAGCAACCTAAGCTGATGACTAATCACAGTTCAGCATTCATCTTTCCCTCCCGCTGCTTTCTGCCAAGACCAGTAAAGAAATAAAAACAGAGCGGACAAATGAAATGAAAAAGGTAATGTACTAAAAGGCCTTCAGTGAGAGAGAAAGAAAAAACTAATTTATTAGGCAATTCCTGCATATCAATGCGTTTTTCCCACCATTTATTCTCCTTACACACTGCCTTTCTCGTGCACTGTGAAAACCCCTTATCCCATTTCCCTTAGTCAGTGTCAATTTGGAAAAATGCACCCCGGAGGACAACCTGCCTATGAGATAATGTAAGTGAGACACAAGTGGATGAGGGTGAGATTTCCGGTATAGCCACAAATCATACCTTGCTCAAGACAGAAGAGCACAAATTATGAAAGATTTAGTCCCAAAATATATTGCAGCTATTTTCATTTTCAAGGATAGTTACATTAATTATTTGGTTCTTATCCACTGTAACCTTACCTACTATATAAAGTGCACCAGGAGACAAGATTTCTGACAGTTTTATCCTTACCAATATGGCTATTTTCCAACAAATGAGGAAGGCCATCTTGTGGTCACTCAGTTCAGAAACAAAAACGGAGGGTGTATTTCTTAATAATGAGCTTTCATTCTTGACTAAACTGCCAAACAGGCTTCCTACGTCATTTTCTTCTCATACAGAGGAAAACACAAGCCAAAGAGATAAGTCTGCCTTCTTTCCTCTCCCTCAAATCTATCCATCACTTAACGGAGGACAAACCTTGACAGTTCTGCCAAAACAGCAATCAGCAG
The DNA here is from genome assembly GCA_916701655.1 of Sebastiscus albofasciatus. Classification (NCBI taxonomy): domain Eukaryota; kingdom Metazoa; phylum Chordata; class Actinopteri; order Perciformes; family Sebastidae; genus Sebastiscus; species Sebastiscus albofasciatus. The sequence goes on along the minus strand of CAKAOI010027992.1, from coordinate 20,520 downwards.
ATTGCTTGCTGCTCTGCTTGTCCAAGACAGAGCGCTACTGTAGCCGATAAGCAAAGTGACGGACACTCCCTCAATTACAGGGGGGGAGAGGGAGGGCCGGTAACGATCCAGGGCCCATTTTAGACTGCACTGGTTGTCTTGTCTTGTCTCATCTTCTCAGAAACACCAAGACTTTTTTTTTCTCCTCTTGCTCTTTCCTGTATTTCAATGCCGGCAGAAGCGCCGATAGTGAAGGCAGACCTGCGACCAAGTGCTGGCACGGGTCTGAACAGCCAGCCAGCCCAACTGGAATCAATGCTTACATTATTACAGAGGCCTCTTCACTTAGCCTGCCACTAACATTTGATGTGGAGGCACACGCACCCATACAGATGACTGATTGTGAGAGTACGATTAAGGTTCAGATAAAATGAGGGAGTTGAAGGGGGGGAATGTGGAACAAGCATAATCAATATGACCATCCTTGGGATTTATAAAATAATACAGCTGATGGAGAGCAGATGGCTAATTAGACTCTGAATAGCAGATTGCAGGGAATATAAATATTAAATAATACTACATCTACCCTTCATGTTCGGCAAAGAATGCAAGCACTATCATAATGAGGTATTGCCACACCGACATCTCCAGTTTGTCAGACAACAACACCAGAAGTGGTTACACATATCACTAATGAGGAAACAGTGCCTCAAAGAAATACAGGCAAATTGAGTTGAGCTGATATCTGGACGATGTCCATTGTCTACGGAGGTGCCTACAGTCCATATAATAGAGCTGGTAACAAAATCTCATTATAACTCTGTTATAACCCCGCCTCACCCATACACAACATCTCAACTTTCTAACCATTATCAGCTGCTTCAAATGTCTTGAGCAGAAATAACAAAACAAGACATATAACAACAATTAAGTCTTTCTCCAACAGAGAACCTCATTAACGCTCTAAGACCCGCAACCAACTTTACTGTCTTTCATAGGCTGTAGAAGACTCAGCTCAGAGATAGAGTGAAGATACAGACATGCTCACTTTATGCTAACCGCACGTAGTTTTGGGAAAAAAACATGCAGCATAAATGTGTTATTTTCACCAATTAAATAAAATAAAATAAAAATGGTGTGTTGTAATATTTCTGCATACTGGGGTCTTGGAATTACATACATTTGGTATCACTGTAAAGCTGAGACTCTTGTGGATCCAATGAGCCCAACTGTATTAATGATGTTAGTTAATACATAGTAGCCATTTCATTGTATTGAAACCATTTTTTGAAACTTGACCTCACTGTATAAAATGACCTGTGGTGACCTCTAGGACAATCACAGTCTCGTGAAACTTTACAACCACAAACTAAACACCTAGGGCATTCAGAGGACATTTGGCGTTTCAGGGTATATTGATAATAAGGGGGTTTCTGAGAAGTTTCCTGAACAGAAGTGCAAAAAATTAAATTGCCAAAAATTGCAATTCCTGCAGAAATCTCCAAATGTCAAACGTGCTTGATGCCAAATCCCATCATGGCTTTTTCCATGGTGTTCCTCAAGGTCTTGGTGTCTTAATGTGGTATTTTGGAGGGATTATTGATTATTTTTGTCAATTCTTGAGTGGTAAAAAAAAAAGATTAAATTTAGCACCAAATCAGTGTAACAAATGGCATCAACCCAAAAGTTCCTGCAACAATGTATGAGACATAACAGAGCATGGGGATGGACATCATATACCTCCATCGTAATGTTCTAGGCCCTTATACACCTCCACTCACTTATATACTTACAGTTTATTTCTATTAATTAGTTATTTAATTCATGTTTATTTCTGATTTATGACTAGAACAACTTGACACACAGTGCTGAGCTGCATCTCAAACTTTCAGATGATGTACACCTCTTCTATGTGACATCTACTGTTGACCTGCTATCTCCCCCTGTCCCCGCCTCCCCATCCAGATACTGCCACACCTTCTGCTGCCGTCTGCATATGTTACACCAGTAGAGCAGAGGTTGTGTACTTCAGATACGAAAATATAGGCTTGCTTGCATGCACTCATGCACGCATCACCTCCCTCCGTTCCAAATAATGTCACTCCTCAAGATTGCTTCCCGGGCGCTTTACAGCAGCCCACTGTTCCTAAAAATGCTTAGGCTGGGTTAAATGCAGAGGTCAAATTTCATGTAAGTAATGTATGTGACAAATGAAATAAAGTTTAAGTTTAAGATTATGAGAAGCCAGTGACAGATAGACAGGTGTGCTGTGCCCTTTAAAAAAAAAGTTCATCAAAACTATTTGTTTCAATTAGCCATCCCAGGCTTTCTTAACAGACCACTGGTTCTGAGTAGGCAGAAACAGAGAAGACCAATTTAACACTCCTACTCTGAATCTCCCTCCCACACTAAAAGACATAACAGAAACATGGCGCTCAAAGAGACTCTCTGCCCACAGTCCCATCCTCAAGGCTATAAGGTGACAGGGGCAGTTACAGCACGCAATGTCATCTTACAACTATATAAAAAAAACATAAATACGCCGTTTGAAAAAAATAAATAAAAATGAGATACCATCCTACTGCATGCAAGCTAAAAAAGAATGTATGTAAACTAACTGGACACTTACTAAATGAATTAAAGCAGAGTAATAGAATTCATCCATTATGGGTTTTCAAGGCAGTAGTGCCCCCTTATGGAAATCAGTTTCCTCTGAATGGTACGATCACTACAGACAGAGCTACTCAATCAAAATTCCACCAGTTTGTAATAGATATTTATGAATAATCATGAAAATAATACTCATCTTTGAATGTATTCGATGCACACTTACTGGAAAGAAAACGACTGAAACCATTGTGAGAGAGCCTGACCTGGTTTTTAAACCAATAAAATCATGGCAACACAGAATGTTCCACAATCATTTAGGACCAGAACAAAAGTATAATGATGCCAATGACTCCAATCATGCTCCTGTCCAGCAGCATAGTAAGCTTCTTCATGAAGCATACAGACCAATGACTCAGGATCAATATCTGAGTCTAAGATCTACTCAGTCTCCTGCTTAAAGTAATAGTTTACAAAAGGGACTCTAAAGGCTCAAGGGGCAAAAATCTCATTTTGTGAATAAAATACTAACGGCTGCAGCTCACTCGATTACCCTAGTGAGCTACTGATCACCGTTTTGTGTCTCTCTCCAGTTTTCTGCGAAGGGATGGTGCGCCTTTACCTGTAGAAATTGATCTCAGGATAATTGCAGTACTCCGACTTGCGGGAGTTGCGTCGGGGGAATGTGCAGAAGAAGGCGTTGGCCAGAAGGCAGGCGATTTGCTCCTGGGATATAGTCAGAGAGTTGTTCGTCCTTGACTTCAGTAAGGGGATTGGCTAGAAAGAGAAAGAGAGAGAGAGAGAAAAAAAATGAGAAGAGACCAAACCCAAGGGACTGGAGATCAGAACGGGAAACGTAGGGGCAAAGAGAGATGCATAAGAAACACACAAGGTTACGTGGGTGCAGTACTGTAGGTCCGATGTTTAATGGGGGGAGATAATTAGTTTAGAAATCTAGCAAGCAGAGGAGACAAGGAGAGTTCCATTAGGTAAATGGGTGGTAGTAATTAATGTCCCAGGTTTCTTGCTCTCCTCCAGGTTCGTTCAGTCAGACACGCAGGGCCCATCCATCTTCACTGATTAGGGCTAAAGAGCCTCCCAAGGCTGCCCAGTTAGCAGATCAATACCAACTCTAATAACACACACATAAACATTAGCCTTGACGCTTAATACTGCAAAACAAAGCGGAGAGTCAGAAAGCTTCATTATCCAACTACTACAAATGACTCGGAGGTGAAATCTGTACCAGAAATTCCCCTCCCTTAGTTAAACCTGAGCATCTTTAACATTCTGCACCTGGTTTCTGTCTCCACTAGAGAGGTTTTCCTATCCTGCCCAGTTGATTTAATTAAACTGAGGACTCTGAAATAGATAACTGAATTACAAAAATACCAATGTTAGAATTTTTTTTGCTTTGCTATAATTGATGACAGAGAAGGAAAATGAAGACAAATGGGGCTGACATTTAAAAAGATCTGTGACAGGGATCAGCTCCATTTAATGTGAACAAAACAGAGGGCCCTGTTTCTCAAAATACATTGCTCGGAGGAGGAGGAATGGTTAGTGTGGAAGTCCAAAAGGAGTAGACTGAATTTTAAATGTCATAAGAGGAATTTCCACAAGTGCACAAGCATGACACATCAGATGGATGACTGGAAATTAGACGGACCTCTCCTCTCGCAGCACTCTTTTCTAACGAAGCAGCTCTTGATACGGACCAAGAAGGGGCATTCATTATCTAGCAGTTGTAACCCACGAGCTGATCTTGTATAACATCCACCATCTAACCTTTTTAGCCTCTCCTCTCTGCTGACTGCACACACTTACATCCTTCCTCCTATATCCCTCTACACTGCTGATCTCTTTTTAAACCCAATGTATCACAACCTAATCAATTGTGTCACACATCTCACGCAAAACCCCCTAAACATGAACTGTGTACATATTCAAAAAACGTAAACTGCACTCACCATTGTGCAGAGGACAGGAGCACTGAGTGCGAGGTCAACCATAGCTGGTAGTATGGCCTCGAACAGGAGTTGTAACTCTGGATGCTCGAGATACTGGAGAGAGTAGGGGAAAAAAAGACATACAGGCAGAAGTTGTGTTAAATGGGATCTCTCTGTGGAGCCGACTGCCTAGTTAGGCAGGCAGTTACTCAGAGCCAGCAGTCAGAGTGACTGATTAGATTTGAAGTGACATATTGGTTTGTAACACCACTGATTTTCCAACCAAAATGTTAAGTCACAACCAAATCATTTTTTGTGTTTTGACATTTTTCTTTTTGAGAGAGCAAAGGAGCAGAGGAGTAGGAGCAGATTTAAACAGTTTCTATCTGGGTCTTATATTGGCAGTTCCCTCTTTTTATCTTAAAGTAAACATACAGATAACCATAGTGAGACAATAATAATAATAATAATAATAATTAGGGATGCACAATATGGATTTTTTTTATACCGATAACTACCTGCTTCTCATGACTGATACCAATCAGATAACCGATAATTTCACATTTTTGTATTTTAAAAAGAAGTTCATAATCTGTAGTTTATGCACACCTGAGGGTAAGAAAGGCTAAGATGTAGTTAGCAAAGATGGATGATTAAATATTGCATAGCTCTGACCTAAACAAATCTGAAAATTTGTTTAATTTCTATTGTTAACACAACAAAACAAAGAACAGTCCTGATTCTTCAAATGTTCATTTATTTTTTCTAGTAAAGTACATTAAAAAAACAAAACTTGTATTGCAAATTAACAATATTAAAGATTAAAAAATATCCACACTGGCAACGACATGTATGTCTGCGTTTATTGGCGGATAACGAACCAACTATAAAGGTGCATACCGCCACCTACGGTATCGGAATGTGTGGATGCTGCGCTTGTTAAGTCAATGAAAGCAATGTGGCTTCGTACTATCAACTGATAATTTATCAGAATAATACATAATAATATAAATTTCCCATTATCATCTAATAATTTATCAGGCCCGATATATATCGTGCATCCCTAATAATAATAATAATAATAATACAAACACCAACAAGAAACACAAGCGAGAGAAAACTATTATTTTATTTTTTATTATTTTATTAATTATTTTGACCTAGTTAGTTAATAATTTATATCAGAAAATGTGTTCAAATAATATTTCTTTTTTAGTTTCTCACATTTTTACATTAAAATTCCATGACTATTATTTTCTAAAAAACAGGTTGGTTCAGTATTTTGTACAGATAGATTTATAACAAATAATATTATTATAGATTTTGAACATTTTTGTTTCAACTGAAAATACAATGAAAAGCTCAACATGCAATTTCCTTTTCAATAGTTGCAATAATTTCTTTCAGGGTTTAGTATTGTATTGTCAAGACAAAGAGATAAACTAGCCCTGAACTACTTGATGTACAGTAACCAATATCTAAGGAAGGATGCCCAGTTCTCTCATATCCAACAAGAAAACTCAGTGTCAGTGAAGGAAACGGAGGTTTATTGTTGTTTTAGGCTGAACTCCCACTCCTCAGATATCAATAACCCCAACCCTTTAGCTGTGAAAGAGGAAACAGAAATGCTGCAGAGCTGCTCGCTACACAGAACCTGCTTCAGAAGAAACTACCATCAATCTGGGAGCGAGCCTGCCACGGCCGAGGCATCCATACTTCAGCCTAAAGCTTACGTCAGCATCCATCTGCAATTCCCTCTAAAATAAACACCCAGTTATTCCATCATAGACCCAGATTTATAACGCAATCACTTATGAGTGTATTGGCTTACTCGTCAATCACTTGCCTTATTCTATCAAGGTAAGCAGGGGGAGCTAGCGCTGATTAAATGGACCTTCTGGAGCAAATGCAAATGACCAGTTGTGGAGAGATTGGCAGGGTGGCTCGATTTCCAACAGGAAGTCTTTGGTGGGTGATTTGGCAGGGGGGCATTTATATGGCTGCAGAGCAGGTCTGACTAAATGCTGTCAGAAGTAATGAGCTGGCAGACATCATAAAGCGCTCCTGTGGGACTAATAGATGGTAGCTGGTGATGCGGCAGGATGAGGGTAGAAAGATGATCCCCCAGCCTTCCCACAGCTACAGCAGCCGGCCACCACGGTAACACACAGGTTAGGCTGCAACACACAAACTATACCTTTCACATCAATATATATGACAGACTGCATTCTAGCAGGACGGTCCAGATTTACTGCTGCATCGGCTATTAATGATCTATTGCACTCTGATCTTCCATCCATTCTGGTCTTTACAAGTTATTTTCATTTCCTGGCAGCTCCACCTACGCAAGTGTCAATTTCACATATTTATTTAGAGGTCTAAGAATGTTTTATAGAAAATGGGGCTGTCAAAGTTAACGCTATAATAACGCGTTAACGCAAATTTGTTGTAATGCCACTAATTTCTTTAACGCATTAACGCAACGTGTGATTTTTAGGTTGTAGCGGGCTCGGTTTTAAAGGTAGAGTAAAGATACTGGCATCATATAAAACTAGAAAAAATTAAGGACTTGATTGGTACCATCCATCATATCGTCATATATCATCACCCTGTCATACTAGCTTGTCGTGAAGGAGGCTAAATAACGCTCCAAACTTACACTCATTTTTGTGTGGCCATTTTCAAAGGGGTCGCTTGACCTCTGACCTCAAGATATGTAAATGAAAATGGGTTCTATGGGTACCCACGAGTCTCCCCTTTACAGACATGCCCACTTTATGATAATCACATGCAGTTTTGGGTAAGTCATAGTCAAGTCAGCACACTGACACACTGACAGCTGTTGTTGCCTGTTGGTCTGCAGTTTGCCATGTTATGATTTGAACATATTCTTTTATGCTAAATGCAGTACCTGAGAGGGTTTCTGGACAATATTTGTCATTGTTTTGTGTTGTTAATTGATTTCTAATAATAAATAAATACATACATTTGAATTGCTCACTCCCATGTTGATAAGAGTATTAAATACTTCACAAATCTAACCACATGTGGCAGGGTGGCTCGATTTCCAACAGGAAGTCTTTGGTGGGTGATTTGGCAGGGGGGCATTTATATGGCTGCAGAGCAGGTCTGACTAAATGCTGTCAGAAGTAATGAGCTGGCAGACATCATAAAGCGCTCCTGTGGGACTAATAGATGGTAGCTGGTGATGCGGCAGGATGAGGGTAGAAAGATGATCCCCCAGCCTTCCCACAGCTACAGCAGCCGGCCACCACGGTAACACACAGGTTAGGCTGCAACACACAAACTATACCTTTCACATCAATATATATGACAGACTGCATTCTAGCAGGACGGTCCAGATTTACTGCTGCATCGGCTATTAATGATCTATTGCACTCTGATCTTCCATCCATTCTGGTCTTTACAAGTTATTTTCATTTCCTGGCAGCTCCACCTACGCAAGTGTCAATTTCACATATTTATTTAGAGGTCTAAGAATGTTTTATAGAAAATGGGGCTGTCAAAGTTAACGCTATAATAACGCGTTAACGCAAATTTGTTGTAATGCCACTAATTTCTTTAACGCATTAACGCAACGTGTGATTTTTAGGTTGTAGCGGGCTCGGTTTTAAAGGTAGAGTAAAGATACTGGCAT
>CAKAOI010027992.1:0-12307 GCA_916701655.1 Sebastiscus albofasciatus | reverse complement strand
CTTGACCTCTGACCTCAAGATATATAAATGAAAATGGGTTCTATGGGTACCCACGAGTCTCCCCTTTACATACATGCCCACTTTATGATAATCACATGCAGTTTTGGGTAAGTCATAGTCAAGTCAGCACACTGACACACTGACAGCTGTTGTTGCCTGTTGGTCTGCAGTTTGCCATGTTATGATTTGAACATATTCTTTTATGCTAAATGCAGTACCTGAGAGGGTTTCTGGACAATATTTGTCATTGTTTTGTGTTGTTAATTGATTTCCAGTAATAAATATATACATACATTTGCATAAAGTAAGCATATTTGTCCACTCTCATGTTGAAAAGCATATAAAATACTTGGCAAATCTCCCTTTAAGGTACATTTTGAACAGATAAAAAATGTGCGATTCATTTGTGATTAATCACGATTAAATATTTGAATCGATTGACAGCACTGATAGAAACAAAACAAGTGACAAAGTGAGAGGGATAGAGTGTGTTGTTGTTGTTTTGCTGCTGAATGTTCATGCACTATTGTAACATCAGCTGTACTTCCTGCTGGACTGTTTTCTTGCTCAGCCCTCAGACATTCATCAGAAAGTGACACGGTGACAGTTTCATTTGGCGGAGGAGAAACAGTAAGACAATTTACAGACAAGCCCTAATTTGGATACCCCTCTTGCCCTCCCCATGGTTATTACAGGTTGAGCAGAGTGTCAATCACTGGCCCAGGGGCAATATACCTCGCAACAATTACTCCGGTGCTGCACAAATGTTGCTCCAGATTTAATTAGGTGGTCTTGGCTGAGGAGTGTAACAGTTAAGATTCAAACTGCAGCGGAAAGAGGAACAACATTTAAAAAAAAAAAGGTATGAGTAGAGAAGCAGTAATCATTATTCTATCAATTACTGATCAATTATGTTGCCCAAAGAATGGCTGAACAATTCAGTCTGTGTGATTCTTCATAAAGATAAATCACTTGTGCGTGTCTGCTGTAGAATAGCAGCTGTTAATCATTCCTGCTCAGTGTGTTGGCTCTGAATGCTCCATCATCCTGCATCCATCAACTGATAGAAAGCAACCAGTAGGTATTTTGTATCACATGAAATCTATTCACATTCCTGTATCACTTTTATCAATTACTGCACGTATTGTAATAACTTTTGATATCCAAACATTGACTTGTCCTTCTCCTGTGAGCACCATCCTCCCCTTGCTAAATGCCTCAGCAGGAAAGAAATAGGGGGAGATACTGCACTCAGGGCGGAGAGCGGCGCCGCTGACGCAATAGACTCCTGGAAGGGCGAGTGTGTTGCTGGCATTACTAAGCATCCTTCCAGATTTAATGGGACCTTTTAATTAAATTGGATAAAGCTATAAAAGGTGGCTATTGATCTATCGAGCTCTCTGCTTTATTTTAGAGAGGAGAAAGCCATTTTGGAATATGGTCTGAATTTAGCTGAGTAATCAATGACGAGAAGGGATGAACATCGTGTTCAGATATCAGTCTGACCGGACGGTAACGGGTATAAAAATGTTCCCACTTAATTGTAAGAGCTCCATTAGAATAATGACCTTGTTCGTAATGGCTCTAACCAAGACGTGAGCCCACCCAGAAAGAGTTTGACAATAAACTACATGCTTCACTAAATGTACGTAACCAAATTAGGCTTTTAGCTGAGATTGGTTTGCTATTTATTCAAAGACTCTTGTCTTCTATTTGGCCACTTTGGGTGGTAATATACCGTATATGTAGACTCACTTCAAAGTAAATACACTGCCAGTAGACAGGAAGTACTGCTAATACTGTATCTATAAGATCTCGGGAAGGAATCTCTGCAGATGAGCTGATGAGTTACTCGGAAATGCTAAAACAGTTTTAATGAGTCATTTTATAACAATGAAAGACAGGTAAATATTCACCCCCACATGGGAATAAATGTCTCTAACAACAGGTATGTAATTACAGTCCCTAACTGTCTTGAGTAGAGGAAAATAAGTGTTAAAAGAAAGAAGGAAGGCAGACAGAAAAAAAAGAAAGACATTCCCCTGGTTCATCCGCAACAGCTGCCGCCGCCATGCTCTGTGCTTATCTGTCCTAACTATATGATGCATATTTGCTCCTGTGAGACTCCCAGGTACCGGGAGGGGACGACGCACACTGATGGGCTTGCAGCCAAACAGAGGAGAGCGGGCTCCCTTTGCGACAACAACTCTAGTTTAGTATCAGCTTTGGCTGCGTTCTTCATTAAGGTACATTTTAAAGACATAATTAATCACGGTGAGTTAAACAAACACTGCCGGCAAAGTTCACAGAGGCTGACTGTCAGAACTGTGATACACACAACGCGCTGCATTTCACTGATGAGGTGTTTATTTATACGTCAATTAAAATTACAAATATGAAAGCCGGTTATATAGCAAATTGAAAAATTTGAATAAAACTTAAGTATTGTGTTTCTTTAAATGAGGTTTCCCATTCAAAGAATTTAAAAGGAAATGTCACATGCATGCCTAAGACATGTTCTGGCAATACAGTATGACCAGCAGGCTTTAGGGAAGCTGTTTTAATCTTCCTGCTTTATCTTTTGTACAAGACCAGCCCATAAAAAAACAGACAACAGTCATGATTTGTACAGCTTACCTCTGTGCAAAGAAGGTTCAGGGCAGTGAAGTCCCATTTCTTTGCATGGGCTATGTTGTATCTCAATATAGCATCCTGTAGAGAAGAATACAGAGTTATTTATTCATAGAAGACCATTTTTAATACATAAAACTGTATCGCAGCAGATTAACAGCAGGTTTAATGCACAAAGATATTTAGGATCTCAGATTACAAGGCTTCTTTTAGTACATGAAATAACAAGCTATGTTTGTTGCAAACTCTGCCACCATGTGGTTGTTTATGGAATCGGTTTTGTATATTTGAAACTCCTGTGACCGTTCAATTGGAATAATACCTTAGAAATGCTCCAGCATAATAGGCATACTGTCCAAATGAGCCAACGTCCCAATTACTACAATTTGAAAAGGCATCTTGTCCTCACTGTTTTTACTTTCCATCCACACTAAGCTGCCTGTTTTCACACCCAAAAACAATGTTTTTAAAAATGCCAGCAGGGTGGATAACAAGATTCTCAAAACAAAGCTTTATGTCAAAATGATGACTGCTCAGACATGTTCAGTGCTGTGTTGGAGTAATGTTAAAGTAAGAAGTCAACTTTAAGAGGACAGGACAATTAGCTGTTTTCCTAACTTTTGACATTTCAGTGGGGACTTCAAAATTACAGCTGCAAGTCGCTTTACAAGTGAAAGCTGTTTAACCTGTCTCAATGAGGACACACAAAGTATCTTCAGCCTGATTCAGCAGAGTCCGGCCCGGCACAGTTGTCTTACCCTCACATCCAGAGAACTTTTGAACCCTCCCTGCAAGGCCGTGTGGATCAGCTCCCACCGACTCTGGACACCTCCTCCATCCTAACATGACACAACAAATAACAAATTGCTTTTACTACAACGTTCCTACAGTAATTAACTTTGTTGTGTGGTACACTGGCATATTTTGAAAAGCACGCACTAGTATACCTCAGTCTCCATAGGAAACAGATTCTTCTCGGAGCACGGCATCTTCACGGACACATCATCCCACGCATCTTTGAACTTGCTGGGGTATGAGACAGGGACCTCTCCCTCTCTAAGCAGATCTGTCTGTAACAGGGGAACAAAATGTCTTTACGGGTTACTGTTGTGTGTGTAGAGAAGTGATGATTGGGATAACTGCTTTCTGTGTGCTAATCAAAATGATGCAATAGTTGACTTTTAAAACTTCTGAAACTTGGAAAATGTTGTGAAATTAAGAAGTCAGTCACTTTAGCTCCATTCATTACTTCTAAACAAAATGAATTATTGCTATATAGATCTTGAAACTGAATGCAATACATAGATAATGGGAATACATGCCTGCCACTTGTTTTACCAAAAGTCATACTGTATGTTCCTTTGCTGGATGACCAAACAACTGAAAATCAGCTGTCCTGATTTTAATGTAGTGATGTGATTTTCTTAAAACAGTAATTAAAAATCCAGCATTCTTGTGACTTATGGGGTGATGTGGAGAATCTAGCTTGAGTGTCAGTGGTTAGTTGATTGGTTAGAGCAAGTAGTAGCTGCACAGCAGCACTGACAGTGTTCCTGTGGGACTTGCAGTGGAGGACACAGTCTGATAGGAGCTTTAGTGACAAGAGGTCCTGAGGGTATAATGGAGGACAGTTTCACTCTCCCTCCCATGTTTCCCTATCTTGTTCTCTCTTATCAAAACACCAAATGCAGACCCACCACACAATGCCCAGTCACATCTGCATGCACATTAGGGCTGCAACTAACGATTATTTTCACTATCAATTAATGTGTTGATTATTTTTCTCGATTAATCAATTAGCTGTTTGGTCTATAAAATATTAGAAAATGGTGAAAAATATCGATCAGTGTTTCCCAAAGCCCGAGATGACGTCCTCAAATGTCTTGTTTTGTCCACAACTCAAAGATATTCAGTTTACTGTCATAGAGGAGTAAAGAAACAAGAAAATATTCACATTTAAGAAGCTGGAATCAGAGAATTTTGACTTTTCTTTCTTTCAAAAAAATACTCAAACTGATTATCAAAATAGTTGGCGAGTAATTTAATAGTTGACAACTAATTGATTAACCGTTGCAGCTCCAGTGCACTTTTTTTATGACTGCAGTATTCACAACATACCACATACGAAGAACACTCATAGTACAAGTGGTTGTTTACTCACCCTGACTGTGACAGTGTGGATAGGCACTGCTTTCAGGTGAGACAGAGGGGGGGCACACTGGGGCATTCTGTTCAGCTCGTCTATGGGAGTCCCCAGCCATCCTCTATCCATGTTATGCAACGCGAACTTAACGCTGTACAGTACAAAAACAGAACAGGTCAGTATGCTACAAAGTTACTGAAGGACATTGGGAGCATAGTGGAGCTAGGACACAACAGCAAAGGTGATTCACTAATCAGAAAAGACAAAAAGTGGAACACAGCAAATGTACCTCTTCTTTTGTACTTATGATGTCGATTTTTGATACTAGTTTCAATGCAAATCCTAAATCTCAATAGAAATTTGATCTAAAAAAAACAACAAGTACCCTTCGAGAAGTGCATCCTGGCTTCCAATTAAGTCCTGACTCATATCAGATGAGCCACTGTACTCAGCTTTCTCAGCATCCTCAGTTGCCTTGGCAACCAGAAGGACTTTTTCTTTGGCCAAACATCCAGCATTAGAGTCCTTGACACACTGCTGAGAGTAAGCACTGCCATCATGATCCTTGTCTGCAGAGCTGTTGACGAACATGGCTTTACAGGTGGGGCTGTCCGGACTCAGCATCTCCACATCACTGGTGGGTGTACTGACACCCTTCCTGGGACTATTACTAAGAAAAAGCGTGAGTTTGGGATTTGGAGAGTGTGCAGCAACACAGGTTGTTTTAACAGAACCAGGTGAAGATGACCTCTTAGGTTTCTGCCCATTAGAACAGTGTGTTTGAGCTGCGTCACTTCCGCTGCCTGCAAGGACAGATTCATCCGTCCCACCTGAAGACCCACAGTCCATCGAAGTCTGAGATGCTACGTCATCTTGCGTGTTCTCCGTTTGTTTAGACACTTTTGTAGCGTCATTCTTTTGTGGTCCACAAAAGAGTTCATCTTTTTCATCTGTTAAGTCTGTTTTTGGGAAATCGTTCTTTACGCCCTCTGGCTTGACTTCAGCAGTCACACTGCAGCAGGACAGACAGATAACAAAGTGAGAGAAGACCATGTTAGTAGGCTGAATAAGTGTACACTTATGATCATAACAATGCAGCTTCCCTTTTCCCAGAGTGCACTTTGTTAACAAGTTATATTCTATGTGCATGTTGCTTGATTAGAAACGTACTTAGAACAAATCATGCAAGGCACAAGAATGTGTCCAGCTTGAGCACACAAAATCCTAATGCTAACTTGGCTTGATTTACCTTCCTTGAGAATCCATCCCTTCATCCATCTTCCACAGGTTAGACAAGATGACTCAACAACAGCTGCTTGAGAAGGAAAAAGCATTCACATGTTAAGAAGCTGCGACATTTTGATAATTGTATACATACACAAAGTTAAAATATAACTATATACTTCCTTGTTTTCAAACACTGGACTTTACATGAGTTCTTTTAAATCAAAGCTTGAAACTTTCCTGTTTGCTGCTGCCTTTTATTAAACCAGATAATGATCTTATACCGCACTAGAGCTTTTACTCTTGTGTGTTTTACTCTATTTTAGCTTCTATCCTAGCTTTTATTTTTTAGCTTGTTTTTATTTTCTAATCTTTAATGTTTTTATAACTGTTTTAATTATGTCTTAATGTTCTTTTGCACTTTGTCACAATGTTCTTGAATGTTTATGTAAAGCACTTTGAATTGCTCTGTTGCTGAAATGTGCTATACAAATAAAGCTGCCTTGCCTTGCCTTGCCTTACATAAAGCCAAATGACAAAGCTTTGTTTAAGCCTGGACGAAAACTACACTTTGGACCTTTGGTAAGATAAGATAAGATGAACCTTTAAATTCAGGTGTCAAAGCAGCAACATCAGCAAACAGAGTGAAACACAGGAGAGGTAAAGGTATACAAAAAATATAAAAACAATAAATAGAGATATAAAAGATACAGAGTGAATGGGTGAACATAGTGTGTACAGTCCGTCAATACATACATTTAGTACGTGCAACAAATAAATGTAATATACATATGTGCAGTCTATAAAGTGGTATATAGGATGCATAGTGTAAAGTAAGAGTAAAGTGCGCCAGTGGTCAGAGTCCAAGATGGTTGCAGATATAGTGCAACACTGTACAACAACACTGTGGTGTTTGAGGACTTTGTTGGCTGCACTTTTTCATGTCATGAGGCTGAGGGGCTGAGTTGGGGTCTCGGCTTTCAGTTAAGCTTCTTGCCAAGACATCAGATACAGTTTCTGGACTCATACAAGCGCTCAGCAGCAAGAAAAGCTGCTGCTGGCAGCTTCAACAAAGCTACAGCTAGCTAGCTAACTAACCCCAACAAACCTTCTATGTTGACATTAACATGCATTGAATACAACAGTTATTCAGCCTAACGTTAGTTGTACAGTGTTATTACCGAGGGATGTGGTTAGTAGCTTCCTACCTTTGATGCAAACTCATCTTTCAGGACAGAAAAACAAGTGATGTTGAGCTAACTTAGCTTTGATTAGCTAAAGATCTAAAGCTACTACTCGCTAGCTCCAGAGATGACGTCAACAATAGCAGTGTCTATTAAAACAAACAGATACAACTTACAAGCCTCTCTTTGTGTGTACGTCTTCTGAGTTAGTTGCATTACATAATTATTTATTTATTTATTTTCATACACAACTCTTTCTCCCCCTGGCCACATATCACTACAGATGTAATCCAGTCCAGTCATTGGTTTACTTTCACTTCGCTGTTTCAGGCAGCTGCTGCACCTTTACGGCAGGAACATCCGGACCAATCACACGTTTCTTGTGGAAAAGAGGCGGGATCATGAGTCGGTATCATAGCAACTCAAGTCAAAAAGGAGTTTACTGTCGTGCAACCGTTAAAGAGGCATCACATTAATATACTAAAATTTAGAGAAAAGTAACAAAGTACAAACAATATGTCAAGTAAAAAATGTTTTATTTCATAATTCACTAGTAAAAAATCCTTAAAAATGTTATGTACATTTTCCATACTTTAACAAGTCACTTTGTTTTATGTTGCACTGAGTTTTAGCCTTAGTTTATTTATTTTCAGATCAATCAGATCAATATACTAAATAGAGAAAAGTAACAAAGTACAAACAATATGTCAAGTGCATTTTTTTTTATTTCAGAATTCACTAGTAAAAAAATCCTTACAAATTTAATGTACATTTTTCATACTTTAACAAGTCACTTTGTTTTATGTTGTACTTGGTTTTAGCCTTAGTTTATTTATTTTTGAATTGCTTTAATTACTATTCGGTTGTCTCTTTATTGCAGACATGTTACTGAATTGTACTGTAATGACATAATGGCTTTTTATATTTGTATAAAGTGAATAAAAAAAATATAGAATCTAATAAGTCTGGATAACCACCATATTGATGCACTTTACATGTTAACAACCTAAAATGGACAGATGGTGTACGTAGTTTTGATATTGCTATTTTAATGTTGATAATAACATTGATTTTTCTTATATTAATACTCCTCTACAGGTAGATAGTTTCCAAACATTTGTACTGATTTCAAATGTGTGCATAATTTAACAAAATATTAACTATTTGTTTATAACAAAGTTTATTAAAATATATAATACTTTACATTCTTGATTTTTTTTGGTCTAAATTTGAACATAAGATAGATTATTTGTAACACAAGAAATATACTGTAAGCAATACTGATAGTGCAAATAATAACGATTAAGATACTGATACTGATTATGGGAGAGGAGAACGCTGAACATCAGTCTGCTGTGGCATCAGCAGAGGAAGTTATTGCATATTTATGAGGGATGGTAACAGTGAAGAGGACTGTAGATTCTGCAGCAGGGAGGCAGACAGCTTCTCTGCAATGCTCCTTAGGAGAAAGGCTTCACAATCTTCATTGAGATGTAGTTCTGTGGATATGGAATAGGCATTAAAATTCACTCTGATTACAAAATACTGCGGAATAACAATGTGTGATGGATAACAATTATTATGGGAGTTTTAGAAATATTAGAATCAACAAATTATTAGTATACATAGTAATCTTACTGGTAGGGAGTAGAACAGGATGCCGAAGAACAAGATAACCAGCAGAAGAAGAATGGATATAATGAAAATCCATCTGAATCTGCGCCAAACGATGAACTTCATGGTCTTGCAAGGGTTTGTAAACCAGAAGAATGACGTGTCCGGGCGGCTGTTGAATGGAGGAAGAGAGCAAGATATACATAATTCATGTTAAGCAATTCATAGAACTACAAAAACACATTTTTGATTGTTTTAAAGACTTTTAAGATCTATTACTTGGGTGGGTCCAGTTTGGGATTCATGTTTGGCTCATCTCTTCCTTTCCCAGCAGGTCTCTCCTCCATCTCCTTCTCCTCCACTATTTCCAGTGTCATCTCTACTTTCCCCTGTGGAGTTTTGAAAAACAGTGTTAAACAGTAATAAGGGGGGGGGGAAACTCTGAGGGACTTTGCTGAGGACATAAACATACACCAAGCACATGTTTCCCATCCTGCTCGATCGCGCATGGCCACCAGCCTCGTACAGACTTCTGGGAGAAGAGTGAGTTGGGCAGAGGTTTTTTGGAGGGGACTGAGCCCGCCATCCCGGGCAACATCTTCAGGTTGCACTTTTCTGGGCTCTTAGCAGGAGAGATCAGATTGAGTATGTCCAGCTCAACTGAACCTGTAACAGAGATATAGATAAGAAATAATAATTAGTATTTTATTGTTGTAGTTATAAATCTTTTGATGCCTTCCCTTTGTATGGTCATAGCATAAAATGGGGTTAATAACAATGCTGTTTCACCTAAGTAGTCATCCAAGGAGAATTTGTCATTGTCCCATATCTGGATGATCAATTTAGGAGGAATCCTGAATTCAGTTTTGTCCAGATTCCAAATGTGTTCCTGTAAAATACAGAAACTTCATTTAGATAATTATCTGCCATCATACCAGTACAAATTAAAATGATATGGTTATGAGCAGTAATCCCTGCTGCTGATGCTTTGTTCCTGCTCCATGATCTCACTCACTTTCTTCGAGACAACGCAGAGCTGTTCTGCAGGCAGGTAGTCAAACCCAAAGATGAACCTCCAGTTGAAATTCCCATCACCATCCAGGGATCTGTAGTGGACATCAGTCTTCTGCTTGTTGTCCTCCATACCTGGCATCCATCTAAGAAACATGGTAATGTTGATTAGCTATATGTGAATGAATCCAGTGGGTAGAAAAATGCATATTTAAGCAAAACAGGATGAATTAATGTACCCTTTAACGTAAATGTCACTCATGTTTTCTCCAGTGATGCTTCTTTCGTCCAAAGTGACATTCGTTGTGTTCCAAACGATGACTCGCAAGGCGTACCTGTTTTAAAATGTACCGTTACATTTGATCCATACTGTAAATGTACTATGATGAAATCATGATTTAGTCAAGTGTCTCTTACTTCTTGGCTTTGCGTGGAGTGATGTCAAATGGGGGCCCCGGCAAACCAAGGCTCTTGGGGAAAATGTCCACCCACATTTGGATTTTTCCCTGTATTTGTGGAAAAGGATGACACTTTAAAAAAAAAGCTATCATACAACAACATTAAAATGTTAATTCCAGAGCTACTTTATCTATACCACCTGTAATTCTACTAAAAAAAATGTGTGTAGTGTTACTGTTGTTGTTTTAACCTGAGACAGGTTGGGTTGGTGGGAACTGCACAGGGTTCTGGTTTCCACATGCTCTGGTGCCACACCCTGGTTTCTGAGGACATGTAGGGCCAGCCTCTCTCTGGCTGGGCCCAAGTGCGGGTGGATCACAGTGTTTGCCTCTGCAAAGGGCACAGCAGATCACAAAAGTCAAGGAAGAAAGGATGATATACTGTACAGTAGAAGATTCATTTTAAAATCAAAGAAACGGCCAAAATGAGAACAAAATACAATTGTAGCATAATAATTAAGAATTGTTAAAGGTCTCATTGATAACATTTTTATCTAGACGAATATTTTTTTTAAAATAATACATCCACAGAGCCTTTAGAAAGGTGCTGAATAAAAGTATGGCTTTTCCTGAAAAAAAATATTCTGATTGTGAATCAATCATTTAAAAAATTTTGGCGGGTCCAAAATGAATGTTTTGTTTATCTTTGTGGAAGATATCTGACGTTTGGTTCCCACTTCTAACAGGGCTTGAGAGCCAATAGTTAAACAATGTTGGTATCACGTGGTATCTCTGTGTCGTCAGTTAGTGTGTAGAAAAAACGGATAAATGGCTGAGTTTGATGTTAAGTGCCTGGCAACGACTTGTTGGGAAGTAAATGCAATGGAACGGGGGAGGGAGAATGAGAAATCTAGTGGCTGAATGTTATCAATGTTATCAATAGCACCTTTACATTTTCTACAAGGTACATTTATAAAATCAACTCATGGTCATTGAGATAGTAGATAAGTAGTAATAATTCTAGTAAAAAATATGATAATAGAGCATTCAAGAACGGCAGTACCAAAATCTTGCAGGTAGTATTGTTTTCCTGAGAAATTCAGTGAGCTGCCGTCTCCCTCTATGCGTGGAGGAGGGACGCATCTCACTTTGGCCACGTTCTGGAGGATCTGAGAAGGCTTCAGTTGGTCTCTCCACTGATTGATCCCTGACCTGCAAGAAAATTATAGCTTTGTACAGTGGGTTTGGCTTTGAGAAACTAAAACACACCAAAGAAGAAGTTGTAGGATGTATTGACTGTACTGTAGATATTGCACTGTACAGTATAAAAGTACATACTTACACACAGTAAGTCAGTGGCAGGCCACAGCAGGGCCTGAAACGAGACAGGAGTCTGTTCTCCAAATCGATGACTGTCTCACCCACTTTTTCATCTCTGCTCAGTAAGTCATAGTCATACACAGCAATCTTCAGATCCTTGTCTTGAGGCAGGAAGCAGGACATCTCAAACATCCTGGACAAAAAATGAAGGACATCATTTAATGTATTTGTTGCTCCTTTACGTTCCTACACATACTTAAAACTGGTCATAATCATTTGAAAAGAACAAAAACACATCGTCTCACCTCCCAAACTCTGGATTAAGGGTGTTTGGTTTGTAGTTGTCTCTGTCATCCAGTGTTTTTCTTCCCAGTGCAAGTTTAATGTATGGGTCACACTGACATGGGAATGCAACAAAAATATATATATATATCTTAGTTTCAGTAGCTTCAATCATATTTTTCACATAATGGATGCATGGTTGTGACTCGATTCTTTATCACTAAACCAAGGTGGTTGTTCAGTTGCATCTTCATATAATACTCACCATGCCATTTGTATCCTTAGGCTGCAGGTCAAGACAGCGCACCACGTAAATTCTGACCAGGCACTCCTGAGGTCCGCTCTCAGGAAGCTCTTTGAACTGGCGTGGTGGAGCTGGCACTCCCGGGTCATCGGGCAGTGGGTAAATCTTGAATGAGCCCTGAATATCACCCAAGAGGACATCACCATTAGTCGTACAACATCTCTTCTACAAGCTAATTACAGTCTACAGTTGCAAC
>CAKAOI010027991.1:47212-59947 GCA_916701655.1 Sebastiscus albofasciatus | reverse complement strand
ATATATATATATATATATATATATATATATATATAAACGGTGCTTGGTTATGTATAGACAAAAAACGACTTGGTTAGCTTCAGGAAAAGACAAGGGTTTGGGTTGAACTAAGTACTTTTATTACGTTTGTTATGTAGTACGTGATGTGATTTTGGAGTTATGTTACTGACAACCTAATGAACTGGGTCTAATATTAATTTCACCAACTATTTCCTGAGAGAAATAACTGTCTTTTAAGTTGCTAAATGCTCCTCTAAGTTCACTAGTTAGTCGCCTAGTCGTGCAGGTAGTGTACCGTATGTTAACATAAAAATAGTGGTCAGTACAGCTTTAAGTCATAGGGTGATGACTTAGCTACAGCTGGTTTAAAACAGTCACTACAGTCGATTAGTTTGTTTTGTTTGTGTTACATACACAGACTTGTCTTACATGCACACGTTTGCATTACAGGCTGTCGTCGTCCATCTTCCTGACAGTAGACATATGCTGTATAAAGAGCATGCTTAATGGGGCTCACTGCCATGCACCTCTGGACTTGTAATGACCTTGTTAGCTTACCAGCTAGCCACTGTATGTGTTTGCATTAGCATTCATAGCAGGAAAGTAGATTTCCCCTCCTTCTCCACTCCCTGCTGAACCCAGTTTATCACTCCTACACTGGCAGGTGTGGCTGAGAGAGTGAAGGAAGTGAGATATTGGCCAGCAGCGGTGGCAGCAGTGTGGTAATTAACAATGCCATTACCTCTCTCCTGCACGGTATATGGTGTGTGTGGCAGCTCCTATTACCATGCAGCAGTAAAAAGTATTTCAGCATGCAGCATGAGATGATAAGGCGTTTTAATTACATTTGTCACGCGGTCACAGCTCCGCTCTTGATCAGGAACCTAAACAACAGATAGATGATGCACCGCTGTCTCTGATAAATCAGACCCATTACACCGGGTGAGATATATGCTATGGACCTCATCCCATTTATTGCTGTTAGACCCTGACAAACTGCACTTCACGGACCTAATGTTCCAGAGAGAAGACACAGCTCCAGTCAGACCAGAGGGGGAGACAGCAAAGTATGTGAAAGTTGTTTTGTTCTTCCACTTGGAAGTCATGTCTCTTCCCACCCAGAGGGGCCTCTTTCTCTCGCTGCATCCTCCTCCCCTAAAATAAATTATGCTATTTCCAAACATAAAATTGCACAATTATCTCCTAAATTAGAAGGATTGTTTTATTGTCAATCAGATTGGATAAGGGCACATTCTGTAATCATGAGCCTTTGTTGTGCAAGCTAATTTTTCTGTTGACATCGGGGCTCTACATCACCCGTTAAACCTCCCTTCAATCTGAGAGGTGCTTTAGCAGGTGGCTCTCCGACAATTATCACTCTGATTGTCTTGGGTTCACTGTATCAAAAATCATTATCTCTCTCTCTCTCTCTCTCTCTCTTGCGTCGCTATAAACAGCTCTGAATGATTGATTGAAGACATGAAGTAGATTGTTGTCATTGAAGAGTATTAGATGATCTGGATAATAGTGATACTTATTATGATGTGGCCCCTCATGTTTGTGTTTTTTCCTGCCAGCACTCTTAAACCCACAAGGCTGTGATTTAACAAATGAGCCATATAATATATCGTTGGAAGATGCTAAATTGCTTCACATTAAATAACTTCTGATTCCCTGTTGTTAAAAAAAGATGCTCCATCTTACTGGATAACAGCGTTTTCAGATCGACAGCCATGTTTGAAAAGTGAAGCCATAGTGGAAGTACCTTAATGGTCCCATATTGTAAAAAGTAGGATTTTCATGTCTTTTATATTATAAGGCAGGTTTAAGTGCTTTATAAATACTGTGAAAGTATCGAAGCGCTCAATGTACAGAGAAATACACACAGCTCGTACGTTGTGCATTTGAAACAAGCCGTTAGGATTTCTGTCCATTTGTGATGTCACAAATCTACAATATATATACCATTACATGGTTTTATGCGTAAACATTCTAAATGTGTCCCAATTTATTCCTGGTTGCAGTGTATGTGAATGACATCAGCTGACAGGAAGTAAACATGGACCCAAACTGTTGAATTTAGTAAATTATGGTCCCATTTAGAGTCAAATAAACCAAATTGGCGACAGCCAAAATGCCAAACTCAAGGCTTCAGAACGGCAGCCACGGTGACAGTATATGTTCACTTCTTATAGTCTATGGTATGGGCCCTTCTCATCTCATGTGATCATTCAGTTTCATGAAAATCAGCAAGTCTTAAAAAGAAAACCTGGTTAAAACCACAATAGCACCAAGCTGATGGATGGAAGACATTGATGTGGTGTCTGTTTAGATTTATGGTACCTTCAATTGAAACTTGCAAGCTGGTGTTTACAACATGTGAAGTCGTGTACACAATATGCTTGGCGTTCAAGTGGTTAAGTCGTGAGGACACCGCTGCTAAGCAACGGCAATGTTAACGTTACTGTCGGCGTCTAGAAGCCACAGAGGCTAAAGATTTAGCAAGCTAGCAAGTAGGTAACATAATGCAGTAAATGCAAAGGTATAATGACAGAGGAGAAAGATGAGGCAGTTGGGAATATCAACATTTTCCTCAGACCTATTATAAAAGTACGATGAAATACAATATACGACTAAAATTACAATATATTCTTATTATGCACCAAAACATTAACTTCCATCGCCATTTCCGTCAACAAACAGGTCACAACTTCTGAACTCTGAGCTTTCAGAAACTTTCCACTTACGAGGTTGTGAATACACAATTCCATTTGAAGGCACCATTATTTCAAAACAGTGTCAGTTTTTAAAGTGAAACTTGCATCGGCATTCTGAAGAATTCAGAATAAGTTTAGAGCTGCGCCAGTCTATATTTCAACATTAACAATGCATCAAGTTATTATGTGGAATGTAAATGGGGTCAATTGTAGTGAAAATAATTATCACCCCGGTCTGTAGTTCCTTTCAGCTTTATAGACCTTTTTTAATCTCTTTTAGCATCATTTAGCTCATTGTTTTGGTTTAACGCTCAGCAAACACTGGTCTCACAGACAGCTGTTTTCATTTAAAAAAATAAATAATTAAAAAAAAAAAAAGCTCTGATAAACTACCTGTATGCTACCAGCTCATCAATTAATGCAATTAAAGTGGCAGTAGGCAGTATATGTTTGGCATCATTGGGCAAAAATTCCATAATAATCTTTCAACATATTGTAATTCAAGTGTTTTGAGAGAAATGGGACTTCGGCACCTCCTCATGGCTCTGTTTTCAGGCTTTAAAAAAATCTAGCCTGTGACGGGAGACTTTGACCAATCACAGGTCATTTCAGAGAGAGAGTGTTCCTATTGGCTATGCTCTGGCTGGTGGGCAGTGCTTGGCATTTCCTCAACTGATCTTAACATGGCTGCCTGGTCATAAACTTTCTCATTTTACAGCTAAACAGTACACTACAAGATGATTTTGAGAACATTTGAGGCGAGAAATAGGCATTACAGTAACAGAATATTGATTCATATTCGATCAGCGCTGCCTAGTTTGACCGCTTTGTCTTTCATAGACAACAGCTGGATGGCAGACTCCAGATCAGCTCTGACTGCTTGTTTTCCTCTGGTCTGTGAAATCTTGCAGATGACATTAGGAGCACCGGAGGAACATGATTTCTTTCATTACCTGTCTCATGCACTACTGTCAGGATATAGTGTTTTATAAAATTAACTTTTTTTGTATCACAATTGCTGCAATTTCACGCACTGCAGCTTTAAGTGCAAAGTAGAGCTCAAATATACATAGTTAATTCATTATATATAATGAAATATAACAATTCTGATAATCGATTAATGAGTTGGGTCATTTATCAAACAAAAATCCCAATTATTCTCTTGTTCCAGCTTTTTAAACTTATTCATTAAAGATTGAATAGCTTTGGGTTTTGGTCTCTTGGTTTGACAAAAAGCAAATTGAAAGAAGCATTTCTGGAGCCCCTTCCACCCATTGGGGCTCTATAAGGAGGAAATAAATTATTACAAAAAGGAAAAAAAATATCCTTTGAGTAGGATGTAGCATAAAAAAGTTATAATACCAAGCTCATAGTTAAGAGTAAAAATCCCTTAATAAATAAGGGCTAATGCATTATAAAAAAAAATGTCGACACACTTTGGGGATCTTGACAATGAACCCAGACCAATAAATTGTCTAATTACACACAACCGTCTAAAGCTAAATCTAAGCTATGCAAACACAATGTAGAAAAGAACTGACGGATCAATTGATTTGAGAATAATAGGAATTAGTTTTGGGAACACTGCTTCACAGATACATTTGATCTACAGTGATATCCGATGATGCAATAAACTGCAACAGTTGCATTTCAGTTTTCATATATATATGGGTATATGAGTTATATTTAGATTTGCCTGAAATGCAAAACAAAGGGTCAGGGCTTCCATGTACAGTAAATGCTGACCCATCGTGTCACCCCCTTCTGTGTTATTTAAGAATTCCCTATTGTATGATAAAAGGACTAAGTCGACAGAGTCCAGTGCTGTATAGAGTTGAAGTATAAAGAGATGTCTGCTGGTAGTAGATCTGAACTGAGTTTCAGAGGTCATCCTCTGCCTCGAAATAGGCTGTGTGGGAAAACATTGAATATAAAATATTAAATGTAAGAATTTTCAATGTTCAGCACTCGTACATTATGGTCAGAGTTATGACTTGTGCTTCACTGATGCTAGCAGAGATTATTAAAACCAGCCGGGTGTTCTTTCTGCGGGTACAATCTTCATGCTTTATCCTCCTTTTTCATTTCTACACACTCGGCATTCAGCACATGGCAGGACTGCGTTAAAGGTGCAGTGTGTACAGTCAGGACATCTGGTGCCGTTTACCGGCGAGGTTGCAGATTGCAACCAACTGAGACCTTATTGAACTTCTCCCGTGTGCCAAGCCTGTACGAGAATTACGGTGGCGGACGTGAAAATATGAAAACGTGAATGGCCCCTATCTAGAGCAAGTGTTTGGTTTGCATGGCGACCGGCTCCACGTAGTTATGAACGGCTCATTCTAAGATAACAAAAACACAACGATTCATATTTTCAAGTGATTATACACTATAGAAAACATACTTAAATAATATTATATTACATTCCTGCCAATAGATTACATACTTGTCCTTTAAAATGTCATTACAAAAAGGCGGCAAATAATAATTTCTCAAAATGTGGGAGTATTCCTTAAACATAGGGTTAGTAGAGCTGTTCAAATCATTTTTATATTGTTATATATTTGTTGAAATTCTCATTACATCCCGACAACAATCAATAAATCAAATGCTCTGAAAAAGAAAGAAAAAAATCTTGTATCTGTGGCAGTTGCAGAACTCAGATAATCCTGTCCAATCATTTCATTCGGCCCGAATGTAATGATTTGACGGACTACCTGCTTGCCTGCGCAACACACTGTCACTTTCAACTCGTCAAATACTGCAGCTTGGTCCGTGCCCCTCAGCATTGAAGATGCATGGGGTACCCCTCTTGTGTTACTTTTTGACGGACTGGGGATGGCATGTCAATATATGCTCGTTACAATTCCTAGTGTCCTTTCAAAATAAACTTCCGTTTTCACAGGAAATTAGGTTTAGGCAACACAACCACTTAGTAATGTTTAGGAAATAGTCGTGGTTGACGCTGACTTGACTGAATAGCGACTCACAGGACTGACGATACCGAAGAGTCACGTGACTAAAGACTGACATGACAAAATAAATCAACGTTACTTTTAGTTTCACATGGGACACGAACAGTGGTCTCCTGGTTGAAAGTCTTGTGTTTGTTTGACCCATTCACCACCCTTTCCCGCCTGCCAGCTATTAAAACTACGTCACTTGCTCTGACCGTCGAACAACGACACGGGTGGGTTTACATTGGAGTTAGTTGAAAGCCTGGTTCGTCAGATACTGTTGCTAAAGAGTGCGTCCGTGCTTAGGGGCACTTACCAAACGGTTGGGAGAACAGGTTGGCATGCGCGTATTCTGTCCTTGCACTCATTGCGCGTCACCGGAGTCTTCCACAAGCTGATAGCTTGACAGCTGTGAGTACTAACAATAGCAATGTTGACTTTCATTATGATATGGTTACCTTCATAATGATCATTTTTGGGGAGTGTCTTTGGAGGGGAGGCCCGAACTGACTGTCAGTGTTGCCAACTTGGCAACTTTCTTGTTAGATTTAGTGACATTTGGCGCTAACGCTGCTAGCTGCTTTCATTGGGAAAGAGTTGGCAACACTGGGGCTGGGTTCTTCAGTTAGATAATTTTTTTAAAATGTAGCGTACTCTTGCTAGTTTCTCAGCATAATTTACCCTAGCTTTAAGTGCTGGCACTGCTAGGAGTAATCTGTGCTGTAGAATAGAGATCTATGCCTGCGTCCTTCACGTTGTTGTCAAGAAAGTAGAGTGTGGGTGGTGTGAGTGATGGATAGAGAGACATGTATGCCGGTGGGGACACGTGCTTCTCCTTGTTTGCGTGTACAGTAGGCGTGTGTGTATGTGCGTGCACGTGCGATAGAGGAGGTGGAGGCAATAAATAATTGACAGGTGGGGTTGGCTGTGGACGTGAGGACCCTCGTTAGCCGCATCCATCCTGAGCGCCATGTTTCTATGACAATGTCAAATGCGCTGCCTATTAGTGCCACTTATACAGACATGCTCCCTTCAGGGAGGGAATGGAAACCCCTCACTATGGCAACCACTGGGAGTGACTCTGTCCTTTCCATTGCATACCATGCTTTGGTTTGGTTGAGGGATAAGTATAAAACCTGAGAGACAACTAGCAGGGAGAATTTTGGAAGAGAAGTGTGTATGTTTTTATATATATGTGTGTGTGTGTGTGTGTGTGTAAGTGTATCTGTGCGTTTGGGGAGAATCGACTGACAGTGAGAAAACAGACAAGGTGTCACTTCTCAACGGTCATGATTTTGTACTGTCTGGATTGCTGAGACGTGTGAGGATATAATTACAGATAGCACTTAGCACAGAATAAGATAATGCAGCCAACTCTGCTGATGGTGTCTGCCAGACTGTCAGCCGCAGCGCTGCGAAAGGATAAGCACACCATTTGCATTTAACTGAGCTTGTATTGTAAGATTGCTGCCTCAATACACAATATGCCCCTTTCTGATGAGAGCACTGGGTATGCTTCTTCATCTGCAATGGAGAACTAAACTGTTATGGGGAGAGGTAAAAGTAAAATGCACGCTGCTGGCTTTGCGTTAAGAGGGTAAAGATGAGATTCAACCTGTTGTGTGTGTGTGTGTGTGTGTGTGTGTGTGTGTGTGTGTGTCTCTCTCTCTCAGGTGGCCGGAATCAAAGGCATGTTGATTGCTAACAAGAGGCAAGACAACCAGGTCAAGACCTACATGACCTACAATAAAGGCCGGGAGTGGAGGCTCCTGCAGGCACCTGCTGCTGACCTAGATGGAAACGACATTCACTGCATACTGGTAAGATACTGCACATTATCATTAAAGGGACTGTTTGTAACTTCTAACAAGTATAAATCATTGAGGATCGGTGTCCTATGCGCGCTCGCGTGTGGCTATGCTGTTCGGACTCAGACTTCAACACAAACTACACGGAAGCACCAAAACCTCTTGGTTGTATCTAGTGAAGCCCGTCTCGCAAAACAGTGTTGGCCACGGACGGTGGATGCGGGGGAGACCGTAGCTTTGGTCTCCAGGACCGGAGTCTCTGCTGTACTCTGCTCCTCTGCCTGCCTGCCTTCACTCACACACCGCGCTCGTTCTTGCTCTTTCGCTCCACCTCACGTGGATGCGTGCACACTCCACACTGCAGAAGAGTTAGTTTAGCTCTGAGAATATCTAGTGAATGTTCAGTGGACGTTTGTGCAGAAATAACTGCTGCAGCTCCTCCAGACCAACAGAGGTTTCCCGTGTCTTGTGAAGTGACGGGGCTCCTCAGAGAGAAACGTTATCGTCTCCGACCAAAACTCCGGTGTCTCCCCTGTTCCCTCCGGCCGCGGTGGGGAGGCTAAGGCAGGAAAAGCCAACTCTAGTATCAGCAGTGATTCATGGAGAGACCTTGGTCTGGTCAGCTAACATTACTGCCAAGCAGCTGAAATACAGAGTGATATTGTGCTTTTAGCTGACGTGTGTTGCCTCATTGTTTTGATCGATGCTCGTTCATGTCTATGTAGAGCGAGCACAGGCACGAGCAACAGGACGCTGACTTTCGTTGACTTAACTACCACAGGTGTCGCTGTTAACAAGCAATTTCTGATTCTTACAAACAGTCCCTTTAAAAAGAGCAAAATGGTCAATTATAACCTGGCTTTATTGGTTGATAATGTTTATAGATCATATTTAAAGTGGCAGTAGGCAGCATATTTTTGGCATCATTGGGCTCATCAGCTGTTCATCTGTACATCCGTCTGTCCTAGGTCTGTATGTACGTCTGTCTGTCCATGCGTACAAATGTCCACTTGGACTCCGGAATTAACTGATTACATTTCGGAGGTTAAAGGTCAAAAGTCAAAAGTCAAGGTCACTGTGACCTTGTGTCCGTCCCATTCTCGTGAATGCAATATCTCAGGAACGCCTTGAGCCAGTTTCTTCAAATTTGGTACAAACGTCCTCTCGGACCAGTGCCAGTTCGGGATTCAAACTGCTAGCTCTTCAGTTCATCTGTTCTAGCATTGACCATCTGGAAATAAACTGCAGGGTAATCTGACCAAAAATCCATTGATTATCAATGGGATATACACTAACAATAGACATTTCTCATTTAGTGGCAAATAGAAAGATGTAATGTGTTTATTTAAGTGGAAGTAGGAGGATGTTTTTGGCATCATTGGGCAACAGTTCTATAAAAACCTCTCAGCATATTGTAGTTCAATTGTTCTGAGAGAAAACTAGACGTCTGCACCTCCTCATGGCTCTGTTTTCAGGCGTTAGAAAATCTAGCCTGTGACGTGAGAATTTGACCAGTCACAGGTCATTTCAGAGAGAGAGAGAGTGAAATCGCAAACTCCAATCAAACGGTCAACTAGGCAGCACTGATGAAATATGAATCAATATTCTGTTACTGTAATGCCTATTTCTCTCCACAAATGTTTTCAGAAACATCTTCTAGTGTACTGTTTAGCTGTAAAATGAGAAAGTGTGCTTTGGCCGGTGAGCGGTGCTTGGTATTTCCTCAGCTGATCTCTACATGGCTGCCGGGTCACAAAATTTCTGATCAAAATATTTGTTTTAATCGCATTTGCTCCCATTCTGCCCACTGTTGCTTTAATGGCATGTAACTATAGAAAGCATTAGTAAATTAGTACATTGTTTTATCTTTGTAAGATCCTTGGGTGTCCTGAAAGGCGCCACCAAATAAAAATTATTTATTAAATTATGTATTAACCATTAATATAGCCTATAGCCTAAAATGTATAAACGCTGTATGTAGGGTGCCTTATTAGAAGGGTGCCTAGTGCCTATTAGTATTGGGTGCCTTCAGACCCTTCCAATCATAAAAAGCTACATGGAAGAAAAAAGCTGATTTAAAATAAAATTTAAAAAACAACAAAATCAAATTATATAAGAGGTAATGTTGTCTCTCACTGCAACTTGCTGCGGCAATAAACCTATTATTAGTGTTCAATATAGGTGTTGGATAGAGAGACTCAGTGCTCTCAGCCTTGGACATCCCATGGTGATCTTTGCTTGCCCACTTGCAAGTAATAAAACTCAGAAAGATGCTCTCTTGTTTTTGAGTCCTCATTCAACAGAAATTGCCTCCACAATATGTTACACACTTTTGCTTTAAAAATAAGTCAGATCAGGTGCTCCGCTGGCAGATCCTGATACACGGCATGTGTTGACGGCGTGTCGTTCCTCATTAGACAGCCTCCCTCCAACTCAAACTAACAGGGTGACTGTGAGGAGGAATCATGTTGGAGACATTAGGGGGACTTCGTGCTGTTTAAGAGGTGATTGCGGGGCCGTGCGGTGTGGCTTACAGGTTCCCTGTGATTGCGCATTCATGTGACATTTTAATTAGTGCCGTAGATTCCGTTTTGATTACCCTGTTCAGTCCCACTGCCCTTGATGTCCTTACACCAGTGACACGCTGTCTGCTGCAAAGATGAAAGCCGACACGTTTTTTTATTTCTGCTCTGTGAACAAATGTAATTGTCTTCTGTTGTGTGCACGCCCGGGAGACTTGGCTTCATACTTTAATGCAAATTCCATCGCTCTTTGTGTTAATGACAGATTAAATGCAATTAGCAAAAAATGTATGAAGGCACAGTTGGTTCTCTCTGGGAGACTAATAAATCTGGCTTGTTTTGCGACGGTTTGTTTTTGTTCTACAATTTTTGTTCTGACCCCTATCATTTATGAATTATGAACTATGAAATTGTGGATTGCATGATTCACAATTACACAGCGAGAATAAGATTCATTTATATCAGTATTACTGTAATTACTTTTCAACACAATATATCACCACTTATACAAAGTGATATGCAAATGAGTGATAGTTTTCACATTAACATTTTTAACTATTTTCAAACCTGTGTCAATATATTTATGTTTGCTTTAACGTAAAGGGGACATATCGTGCTCATTTTCAGGTTCCTACTTGTATTTTGGGGTTTCTACTAGAACATGTTTACATGCTTTAATGTTAAAAAAAATAGTATTTTTCTCATCCTGTCTGTCGGAATATACCTGTATTCACCCTCTGTCTGAAACGCTCCGTTTTAGTGCCCTGTCTCTTTAAGACCCCTTCCTGAAAAAGCTCTGGTCTGATTGGCTTGAAATATGGTGCACCTTTGCAAAGGTGGTTCTCAAGCTTTGGGTGGAGCAATGTTAATTTTGGTAACTAAGACTATGACGAATGATGTTCATTGACAACCTTGTTTTTAATTTTTTGTATTTTGTATTTTTTATTTTATTTTATTAATTTTATTAATTTTATTTATTTTATTTATTTTTTTAATTTTAATTTATTTTATTTTATTTTATTTTATGTATTTATTTATTTTTTTGCGCTTGTTTTTAGTATGTGGGGTTGGTATGTTTGAGTCTGTCTGTAGATGTTACCTTTTTGTTTGTGATGAAAATTTAATAACGGTGACGATATCAAACATGCAATATCGTTGACAAAAAAGATGAGAAGAAAATGTAGTTTAAAAGATTACAAACTTATCAAAATCTCTCTTTTGGGCACCTTCCACCATCTCCTCCCCTGTCTCTGTCACTCTCTCTGTGTCTCCAGCACACACACACACGCACACACACACACACACACACACATAAACACACACCCTGTGCTGCAGCGGTGGCTCTCAGTCCATCTCTTTCCTTCTTGTCTCAGCAGTCCTGAATTGTGCTATGATAATGCATAAAGTTGGTGGTTTGCAGGTCGGGTGCAGGTGGTTGAGTAATGCATATTTTTGAATGTTGGTCGGGTTGGTCAGGTTGGTTGGCTCTCATAACGGACCGGTAAGTGCGACTGAACCGCACATCATTAATGAGTCAAGTCAAGTCAATTTTATTTGTATATTGCCTCAGGGGGTTTTAAGATCTGTCCAGGATACGACACCCTCTGTCCTTTACAGTACGACCGTCTCATCGAATAAGGAAAAACTTAACCAAAAAAACAAACTTTTAACAGGGAAAAAATGTTAGAAACCTCAGGAAGAGCAACAGAGGAGGGATCCCCCTTCCAGGATGGACAGACGTGCAATAGATGTCGTGTGTACAGAGTAACAACATAATGAAAATACAACATAGACAATCCATATGACAAAAAATAATACGAAGGTAAGAAGAAGGTGGATCCAGGAGGATGTCAAACAGCTTCCCGGCGTCGCCAAACAGATACAGACAGAGCAACACGACCTCCTCTCCACGCCAAACAGATAGAGCCTGAGCAACACAACTGCCTCTCCACGCCAAACAGATAAAGCCCAAGCAACACAACCTCCTCTCCACGCCAAACAGATAAAGCCCAAGCAACACAACCTCCTCTCCACGCCAGATAGGTAGAGCCAGAGCAACACAACCTCTTCTCCATGTCAGATAGGTAGAGTAAGAGCATCACAACCTCCTCTCCACGCCGAATAGATAGAGCCAGAGCAACA
The DNA here is from genome assembly GCA_916701655.1 of Sebastiscus albofasciatus. Taxonomy (NCBI): domain Eukaryota; kingdom Metazoa; phylum Chordata; class Actinopteri; order Perciformes; family Sebastidae; genus Sebastiscus; species Sebastiscus albofasciatus. The sequence continues at coordinate 47,801 of CAKAOI010027991.1, read as the reverse complement.
CGACCTCCTCTTCATGCCAGATAGATAGAGCCAGAGCAACACGACATCCTCTCCACGCCGAATAGATAGAGGCAGAGCAACACGACCTCCTCTTCACGCCGAATAGATAGAGCCAGAGCAACACGACCTCCTCTTCATGCTGAACAGATAGAGCCAGAGCCAGAGCAACATGACCTCCTCTCAACCATGGAACCTAGCGCAGTCAGGAGGACTCAAACTAACTGCGAAGCTGCATTCTTAATCATTCAACCTGTGTTTTTTATCAGATAAGAATAAAATGACAAAATGATTGGTTTTGGCTAGAACAGATTGACTGAAATGGTCAATATAATCTGATGACTAAATATGACATTTGACACAGGATTAAGACAAAAAATAGCTAAAACAATTTGACTAAAAGTTGAGTAAAAAGTAATGACTTCGCAGACTAAAACTGGACAAAAGTGTTTTGTGTTGTCAACTAAAAATGACTAAAACTAATAAGCATTTTCATTTTAAGACTAAGACTTAATCTAAAATAGCTGCCAAAATGAACACTGGGGTGTTAGATCCTCAGATGGTGGAGGGGGCGGAGGGGGGGGGGGGGGGG
>CAKAOI010027991.1:0-47192 GCA_916701655.1 Sebastiscus albofasciatus | reverse complement strand
GGGGGGTGATAAATTCTAATGAGCCTGCATGCGACATAGGAAGGGGAGCCGAAGGGGCTTGTTGGGGGTTGTTGAATCACGTTTTCTGATCCAGGCAGCCCACAAAAAAACTGACTGGACTGACTCATGATATGTCCCCTTACAACATGTCTCTTCTTCTTCTTCTTCTTCTTCTGCTGCAGCCTTTCTGCTCACTCCATCTCCAACTGCAGACGTCAGAGAACCCTTACTTGTCAGGAACAATCTCCACCAAGAGCTCTGCACCAGGGATCATCGTTGCCACGGGTGAGACAAAAGACTCAACGCAAGTGTGTCGTAAAACCACTTAACACAACTTATTTTTACTATAGCAACTTGTTTGTGATGCATTATTTTGTGATAAAGCTTTTGAAAACTTACTAAGCATAAATTTCCATTTCATATAATGAAAGCAAAGTATTTTGGGATGAAGAAGTGCACCGTGATCCTCCCAGTCAGCTACTAGACTACTTAATGCAGCACCGATGTGACCCCTCCGTGCCCTCTCGCTGGAGCTTCTGTCTCAGTGATTCTTTAAGCTACACTGGGCACAGTGCACCGCAGGATTCTTCCACAGAGGCAAATATGGTGCGGATCACATGACCACCTGTCTCGATGTCACGTCACCCAGCCAATTGTGTGAAAAAAAGGCAACAGTTTGTGTTATGTATAAGTGAGTAAGTGTATGAGCATTTGAATGAGTTGAAGCAAAGAAAGAGAGATGACAAAATAGATGTGTTGGCACCGGGTGGTGGCGTCAGCAGACAAAAACAAAAAAAAAGTCTTCCTTTTGTTGTTGTGTGCGTGTACTTTCATATGTGAGTGTGTGTTTGTCTTTGGATCTGTCTGTTTTGTCTCGGGTGTGTGAGAATGCTGAACAAACATACATCCGCCGCCGCTATGCTTGCACAGTGTGTCTTTGTGTGTCTGTGTATCGCTGGCCGAGCCTTTGCTTTGGCACCGTGATTCACTTTGCCCGCTGCGCCTTTTAAGACGTCAGCTGGTGCAGAGATCATCTCACCAACATGACAAACACCATCCAGATCAAACACATGCCTGTTTACTGAGCCGTGGCCAAGATAGCGGTGCAGATCAACGGAAAAGAAGTCGGTTCGCTCGCTGCACAACTCGCAGGGAAAAAAGCTTCGGAGGCATTTTGTTATAACGCCGCAAACTTGCCAGAGCGAAGGATGCACTTGCTCACTTCTCCAAAGCTCACACATTACGTTGCCTGAATGATGCAGGCATCCATAGGAATTAACCTAGGGTCTCTCCCTGTATTATTCACATGAATGGAAGAAAGCAATAGCTGATCTGGGAATCAAGCCAGAGGAATGGATTTAATCACAGACGTGGTGTGATTGGCAGCGTGTATTTAAAAACACATGGCCCCTTTGTCTGTGTGATCTGCAGTTTCGTTGTATCACATAATATTCTCTTGGCATTTCCACTGCAGGGAACATTGGAGCAGAGCTGTCTTACAACAACGTCGGCATGTTCATATCATCTGACGCGGGCAATAGCTGGAGACAGGTGAGCTTCACACCGAGATCAATCAGAATCATGTTCCGCTTTATTGACTACTTTTTTCACATGCGAGGGATTTGCTTTGGTGTATTGGTGCATAAATAAATACAATAATAAAAACAAAAGCAAGTGCTAAAAATCAAGAAACATAAATATAGAATAGAAGATTAAAAAAAATATGATATTTCTTTCTACATAGAGTTTGCCTTTTAATGGTTGTTTCATTTCATTATAAATATCATTTATATTTATTTTAGACCGAGAAAGGTTAAGAAACGTGTGGTAATTTGGTAAATAATAGCAATAATCCACAATTAAAACTTCGTACTATATTCATTCATGGAGCTCTCCAAGTCACTGCATGTTCTACAACACTGTCCGGCACATATTTCAGAATAAAAGCCTTGTGTTAACAAATTAAGGAATTCTGTCCACAGAAAAAACACTTTAGGGCTTTTATTTTTAAATGAAAGCAGGAAGTATTGATTTTAAAATAAGTCTTTACTTTTTTTTCATCTCAAGACATCAAAACTGTAGTAATGTAGCTGATATGACGTTAATATACAGTCTATAGATCACTTTCACTGTCTGTTGCTGCTGTGAGACACGCGTGACACCCGTCAAAAACTGGCAAGACCTCTATTCTCTAGAAGAGACGCAGCTGAGACGTGCGTCTCACGCAGGCATTGTGGCTGCTCTAACCTGTTAACATGGACGCCGAAATAAAACACAACAGGTAACGCAGCCGCCACACGCTCCTGACGTTCCTGGTGTGTCCGGGCTGTTAAATGAAAAAGCATTTCAAAAGTGGTAGTTTTGTGCAGAAATATGCAAAATTGTCAAAGGAATGTACAAAGGTTGACAGTACAAAGTGTAAAAAGAAAATGCAATATACAGAGATATAGTCCCAAAGATGTGTGTTAACGTTACGCATAGGCACATATGAAGACGTTAATATAACATGTGGTGTCCAAGCCAACTGACAGGCTTGTACAACAGTTTGACATCTTGACATAACAGTTACTGGCTTTCCAAATGTATATTTTATTAAGGTGTCTTGTTATACAACCAAGTTGACACTTTTGCTAAGCCCCAACCCCTCAGTGACTGCTGCTACACCTGTCAAACACACCACTTCAGCAAGGTGCAGCATACAAAAGGCCTTTTCTTCTTGTTGACATGTCACAGTGGGAAAAGTACAGGTGTAAATAGAATGAATGATGGCTGAATTCCATTAAAGCTGCTTTAGCTCGGTCCTGGTATTGTGCATGCTTGCATGGTGGTATTAGTATCAGCTGTGCTTTTCCTACCGTGACCAGTCAAAATGTCTTCATTAAAAAAACACCATAACAGTACCAGATTTATAACTCAAAATTCAGAGTGATTTTTGAAACAACTTGTCTTTGATTTCTAGAAAGAAAAAGCAGCTGACTTCTTTTTGCTAACTGAAATGTTAGTGAATTTCATTAGCTCTTGCTAGCTAATTAACATTAACTCTTTGAGTTGCTTTATACATGATGTGATGCTAAAGGCCTGATGCTAATGCTATGGTTCCCAGGTCTGTATCCTCATTGGTTAATTCCCCATGTAGAACTCAATGAAGGAGCAGCATTCTTTTTGTATTGCAATGTAAAGCTAGTTAGCTCTACTATTATTTTGATTAGGAAAAAATGGTAACTATAGACAAACATATTGCCCCAGGACAAGTTACACAGTGGTTTGATTCATGCTATATTGTTTGGATTTGCAAACAATATGTTCCACGCTCCAAATATGTGGCTTAATAACATCTTCCCCCATTTCCCAACATCCAATACAGAGCAGGACAGACGTTGTTAGCCTAAACTCTGAGTTACATCCAGGACCAGTTCCCATGCAGTGTGGGAATATTACACGGTTGTTGTGCTAGACTTGAATTTTTTTTTTCTTAACTGTAACATGCTAACTCCAAAGAATAATAGGCTACATACCTCATATAATAATGTAGCTAAGGATATGCTAACTCCAGGCCTTGGAAGTAATGCTAGGTTACAATTGTGGAAAGTATAAGCTAGTTTGCCGGGTATGCTGTTATTCGTAGGTTACTTTAGAACCATTAGCCATGTTTCTATTAACATATTTTTTGTGCGCATTTTAAAGTATTGCATTAGAAAATCCATAAGAAAATGGCAAAATTTGATGAAACTTCCTAAATTGCGCAAAAAAAGGTGGTTTTTGCTTTCATCGAAATATAGTCAATGCGCTAAATGGATTATGGAAATGCCTCTGCCGACATAGCAAACACTTAAACCCACGACTGATCAGCTGTTTCCACTGTCGCCATCTTCCCTGATACATATTTATATAATACTAGCTGACATGAAAGAACAATTTGCCCAAGTAAAACAAATTGCCCTCCATTTTTCTCTTGTAAATCGGCCGAGGCGACTTGTTTTGTTTCCAGTTCAAAACCTCTACTTCTTCTTCTACTGTGTTGACTGGCGGATTACAGCTAAGCCAACTTCTGACAAAACTACACAGCCTAGTTTATTCGCTTCAAACCAGTTGATGGAAACGCGACATTTCGAAAGTTCGATGAAAATTCACTTGACAATTGAATGGAAACACGACTATTGTTGCCTATGATTTTCAAAAAGAAAGCAGCTGAAACCTGTTTAAAGTCACTAGATGCTGCTAGATGACTGGTGCGTCATTACATAACTATTTACATTGAAAAGATAAATGAAATTCAAGTTAAATGTAAAGACCCCTTACTAGCTATGTATATCATTAGCTATTTTAATTTTGATCAACTCATCAATAACTATTTATGAAGACTGTTGGTGAAAGGTAAAACAATAAGTAAAGACACCACCCTCCACTTTGTATATGCACGCCTCTGGAGAGAAATCTTTATGGTTGCAAAGATATTATTCAGTGAATGGTCAATTGCTTATCTCAGGGTTTCTTGTAAATTATGAAAGTAATATTTGCATGTTGCATCAATACTATAATAACTGATTTCTCCATATATGCCTGTTCAGATTTTTGAAGAGGAGCACAATGTGTGGTTTCTGGACAAAGGAGGGGCCCTCGTCGCTGTCAAACAGCCGTCTGTGCCAACCAGACACTTGTGGTACGTCCATTTAGGGGAACTTTTTTGGACACTCTTCCTTTCTGAAATTGCTTTTCCAATTTCCAATTCCTAACTTTAGGTTAATTCAACCCTTATGGTCCCAAAAAAATGAGCATGTATATATTATATGTGACACTCGATCCATTTAGCGATGCACTTTGACTGTGGCTCATGCAAAAAAAAATGTCTTAGGCAGCCTAATTTGAGATTTTTTTTTTCCAAGCCACTTATCATTAACAGCCAGCCGTCTGAGCCCCCCCCCTTTTAGTGTTTTCATTAACACATTGCCTTCCTCTTGCCAAATCGGGTGCCTACGCTTTGCCTCAGTGCAGGCTAATCCAAGTGAGACCAGATCTGTTCTCCAGTCGCTTTTGCAACAATTCTGAAATTAGTTTTAGAAGCAGTGAAGTGTAGCCTGCTGTTTTTTTTTCTTCTCTCAACCAATTTAAGTGTGGTGGTAGAGGAAGTGAAAAAAAGAAAAAAAGACAGATAGAAAGAAGCCTGTGTAGCTCCACAGCCACTGTACAGCAGCTATGGAACAGTATTGCTTTCTCAGCCAGTGTTAAGTTAAACACTTCCCCTGCCTGAATCTCATAATGGGTGCATGTCAACGCTTTTTTCTGTTGTCAGTGCTTTTAGCGAAATCAAGGCAGTGTGGGGGGGGGGGTGGTGGTTTAGAGGCCACATGGGGGGATTTTCTTTCTTCCGAGCACAGGCCTCAGCAGTGTTTCAACCCATGTCACACTCAGGTACTCCTAGTTGTTCTCACTTCAGCACCGATGTTGATAAGCTGTCAGAATCAATAGAGCCCAGGCCCCGATGATGAAAGCTGTCCAATTTTTTTTTTTGCTGTCTCCTTTTCCCTCTGCAGTTTTGTAGTTGAACATGAAACAGTTCTATTCTGGTCTTGTTTTTTTCACCTTTGTGTAGACTTTTACCCAGGACCTGTGACGTTGCTCTTTTCCTTTTTTGGCATGTGCTCTGAAAGCAGTTTTCCTTTGCATCTTTGCTTTAATAGCCAGACCGTCTGTCTCTTAGATATCCGTTTAATGCTCAGGCTTTTTGATATTTACCCAACGCTACAGTAGCTAATTGCACAGAGACTCCTCTGTTGAGACAAGCCAGTCATTCTGATCCCCACATAACCACCCCCCCGCCCTCCTGAATGACCAGGCACTAATAGAGCGTCTGTCTCCGTGCCATCGTTGTTGCTGGGTTTGTGATGAGAATGCGTTCTGACACACATTATACAGGGTCAGCTTTGACGAGGGGAGGCAGTGGACCCAACACAGCTTCTCCCTGGTGCCTCTGTTCGTGGATGGAGTCTTGGTGGAGGCTGGGGCTGAGAACCAAATCATGACGTAAGTCCAGAAAATCCAAAAAAGGGGACGAATGACGTGCTAAAAGGTGTTGATTTCTCTGTCCTTTTAGGGAGTATTGTGGGCTGAGTGAAAGGTGAATGGTATTTTCTCTATTCTGTTCAGCCCTCTGGGTTCTCAGCAAAAAGGCTAGACGGATGGAGGACCTTTAAGGAAGGCGCCCATTCAAGGCTCTGTGGTATTTAGTCTTTATTAAGCCACAATTCTGAGGGGCAGGTAATGGGTCATATACAGGCTGTTATTCAGACCTTTGTGGATATTAGGTCACCTCACAACTGGATTTGGCCATAAGGAAATCACTAATGGGAGGGCTGTTGTGAAACCTTGAAAGTGTGGCTTCAAATTTTAAGTATTTCTCTATAAAATAAAATAGTCATAACTATAATAGTTAGTCAAAATTTAAAAAAGCAAATACTTTTATTTATTGAGAGTTTAAAACTCAAAAAGTCAGTTAGCATCAGGCTTATGCTGTTTGATCAGATTTGATTGACAGGTACCAAAATGCATCACATTTAGATTCAAACATTGCCACCTAATTATTGGTGCATTGAACTATGTGACATTGCCCCTTTTCAAAGTCCCGCCCACATCAAACCAGTGCAAATCCCACCCCCCCAAAAACCCGGAAAACTCTGATAATAAACACAACTTTTCTTAATGTGGCAGAAAATTACGTTTGTTCATGTAGGCTCCTTTAAAAAGCTGATTGTCATTGACAAGTTTTGAGGGCCTTTAAAGGTGCAGTGTGTAGGATTTGGTGGCATATAGGGGTGAGGTTGCAGATTGCAACCAACTGAAGCTTCTCCTGTGTGCTACACGTGTGGGAGAACTACGATGGCCAGCTCTGTGAAGAGGACACGCTGTTCCTTTAAATGGTTAATGCAGTTCATTGCAACTTGAGTCGATGACATCCCTAAAAAGAGGTGAAGGAGGTGATCATCGATGACCAGATAGATTTTAAACAAACCACAATGATAACCAAACTTATTTGAAAGAGAAAAGGAAGCACAGCACAATTATTATCCACCAGAGGTCGGCACCTAACTCCATCTTCTTGTATTTTTATTGGTGATCAACCATGTGAATAGATGATAAACCTATTAATAGGTGTAGCAGGTGACAGGTGGGTTAAAAAACACACAGGACTTTCACCCATGAGACCAGTGTTCATGTCCCATGTGAAACCAGATGTTATAGTTGATTCATTTGTCACGTAACTTCTGTATTTTAGTCGCAGCACTTTCCAGTGTTATTTAAACCTAAACCGCCATCTTTTTCCATGAGTGTTGACAAGTGCGTCACGTGTTGCTGGACATTCGTAGGATAAAGCATGAAAAATAAAGGGAAATTCTATGAATGTGTCTATGTACACGAATCAAATGGATCAAATTTCGTTACTATTTCACGAACTGCCGAGAGACAGTGTTGAATATGCCATTACTGAAGATAAATACGCTCTAACTTTTGTTTCACTGTGACAAAGGTGAACGTATGCACCATCAGATCTCAGCAATTACTTTGTGGAGTAGAATGTTACTATTACCAATAGAAATAACAGCTAAAACTACAAATATTTGACCAAAGATGAAATAAACCGCAATTATCCTGTGATGTACAGAGGAACAGTGTCACTTGATACATTTACATGAATTCTTTGCTTATGGTTCAAAGTAATTTTATCATTTGCCCCTGCAGATTTTTTGGGCACTTCAGTCACCGTTCTGAATGGCAGCTCATCAAGATAGACTACAAGTCCATCTTTAGCAGGAAGTGCACAGAGGAAGACTATCAAACCTGGCACCTGCACAACCAGGTAAGAAATACGTAGGCTACCACTGACCGTGTTAAAGTTCACGCCATAAACAAAAAAACATCAGTCACAGTAGTTGTGGTGCTTGTTGTGCCGACAGGGTGAGCCGTGCGTGATGGGACAAAAACAGATTTACATGAAGCGCAGACCTGGAAACTACTGCATGCTGGGAAAGGACTACTCCAGAATCCTCTCAGCTGAGTCCTGTATTTGTCGAGCTCATGATTTCGAATGGTAAGATGATGTGTGCCTTTGTACAAAAGCTCCTTTCTCCGTAATCGCTGTGGGGGGGATTATGTTTCTCCCCATTGTCTGTTACAGGAGAGCTTCATTAACAACTATGTTTGTTCTCCAACACTGCCACACATGTAGAAGCCCTCCTTTCAAAGGAAGTGCTTTTTCATCTTTGTAGGATTTTTAAATATGTTGGTACTTTAATTATGTTTTATCGGGCAGCTGCCAAATGTGAATGTTTGTAATAGTACGAATCAACGGGTTATTTAGTCAATCAAAAGCTCCTCTATTTAAAGTTGAAGTAAAGAAACAGCTATGACTTCTTTAAAAAAAACAGCTATTATTCAACAGCAGTTTGTTATTTTCAAGTGTACTCACACCAACCTGTTCCCACTCGTTATTCGTCAAATACACATACCTGGTCAGTGCATTTCGGCATCTGATACCGAAGTGCCCTTTAGCGTCTGTATGAGCTAATTTCAATGTAAACCCATCCCCTTCAGTAGGTTATTTAACGGTCATAGCAAATGATGTAGTGATGGGAATTCCGTCTCTTTTTAGTGAGCAAGATCATTTGGCTCAGCTCACCAAGAAAAGCCGGCTCTTTCGGCTCCCAAACGACTCTTCGTTTTACCACTTCTGCCTTTTATAATTCAGCCAAATTTAACGCTGTTTTGACCTATGATTAGTATGTGTGCACATATATCACTTAAATTAAGTTAATTAATCCAAATGCTGCGTCGTGTCCGACTGTCACTCATCTTGTCTGCTAGTCGCACACCGCACCACACTCCTCTCTCTTTCTCTCCTCCTCTACCTCCTGCTCTGTACGTGTAGACTGTCAGCGCACCGTGCACCCCCGCCCCTCCCTGTTAGATGGTATGATCCTTGTCTGTCATCACTGGCATGGCACACAGGTCATTAACACAACATTCAGTCACAGTCAGTGCATGCATGAAGTGCCCGTGGCGTGGAGAAGATCATCCTATCATTCTGCCTTGTATTACTTAACAACAACAAAAAAAAACGTCTCTCGAACGGGAGCCGGCTCCCATCGTTCACTTGAAAGAGCTCGCTCTTTGAGCCGACTCGTTCACAACTGATACATCACTAAACTGATGTAGTATGAAGAGCAAGAAAGGCTGCAGCCCCTTTCGCACTACCTGTTCAAAGACGGGAATGTCCATTATTCCGCCTCGCTGTTCTGTATGAAAGGTACGGATGTGGAATGGAAGGACATGGAGTCGTTCCATCTCTGAGCCGGCAGCGGAGGTGGTCACAGAGTTGAGCCAATGCCTGTGTGAAAGGAACAGCCGCACACACACACTAGACACCTAACCAAGTCGATCTATTCCTTAGCCTTACTAAGTAGTTTTATTTTGAAAAGACTGAATTTGACATGTGCGTCACGTATTGCTGGACATTCATAGGAAAACACACGAAAGATAGGTATTTGAAAGTCGTGCTGAGCGACACGAAAAAAAAGGAAATTTCCGTCTTTCTGTCCTTGACACGCCGCCCTTGACACGCCGCCCTTGACACGCCATCCTTGACACGCCATCCTTGACACATCGTCCTTGACATGTCCCAAACTGACGCTACAGCAGTACTTAGAGTGTAATAGTTTTTGCCATTGACCAAGCTGCCATATTTTAACGAGATGGTGAGAATGTGTTGTCCACCCAGATGCAATTAAATACAATCTTCAGTAAACTGAAATGTGTTGCTCTGTAGGTTAAACTAATTTACCTACAGCTACAAACACCTCACTCACATTACTTCCACCCCATAACTTTATAAGCTGAATTTGGTGCAAAACAGGCAAACATAATGATCAGCGATTAGAAAAGAACACTGCTGTTTTGAGCTCTAATTTAAGACCACTGTGTCATTATATGCTGTTCTTAATGGTTATCTAATAACCACATTTGTTATTAAACCCGCTGAGTGGATGTAAATTGACTTGAATGATGCATGCTCTTGTAGAAATAATGCAGAGGTGTTTATTCAGCAGAGCAATTAACTGGTTTGTATTACAGCAACACAGACAACATTACAAGTTAGAGGTCACCTCTGGTAAAAATAATAATAATAAATTGATATATCAATTAATAAAAAAAGCTCTTAGGGAAGAGAAAATGTGTAAAGGAGGTGTATTTCCTTATAGTAGTAAACAAGATTTGTCTTCTTCTGTGATCAGAGAATTAACAGTGCATCAATTGAAGCATGCAGCCCGGACAAGAGAGCGGTTCTATACAAACACCAGCTTCAGCTGGAGGCCAATTTTCAGCCATTTAAGTGGAATCCATTGCATATGCTATTCATGTGTCTCATTAATTTACTCCATTTGCTGTGTGTTTTCCAATAATCTGATAAGTTTGGGATCGTTTTGCACAATTTGCTCATAATGTCTGTCTTTCTGTGAGCTCGCTATGCTTGTAATTCTGTTGAGACGATGTGGGTGGGCGTAAATAGTTTCAATTTGTATGCAAATCCTAAACGGTTGTATTTTTTATCTTGTAATGACAGGGAACAGAAAAAAAAGCCATTTGAACATACAGCAGTTAGTGTTTGTAGAGTGCCAAATGCTTCCCATTGAACTGATGTAAAGTTAGTTTTATTTTATTTTTTTTCTGTGACTAAGTCTGATTTGTGCCTGTCTATCTTGCTCTGTCTCTCTCTGCAGGGATTCTAAAATGAGGATTTCAAAAGGCATCAGTACAGAAAAAAACTCAAATCCTTAAATGTAATTTGAGGTGTGAAGAATCTGTCAGCCTCATGAGCTGAAGTACATACTTATTAACCTTCTATGAAATAATGGTGCTATGTAGGGTGAACACCTGCCTGCAAACAGTCCAATTCTATCATTTTATTGTTTATTCAGTACAAAAGGCTGATTCACAAAAGATTAAAGCTAGATGTCAAACCTCCATGCTTTTTCAATACCGACCATAATGCAGTAAAGAGTATTGAAAACTGTCAAGTACTGAAAGTTGACATTGGATGCTGAATCAGGTATATTGTGCTTTTGTCCTGCTCCATATGTTTTGGCAAAAATAGTGAGCATACGAGGACTCTTTACAGAAAACAATGTTTTCTAATGTATGGAGATGACCTCTTTTGCATCACGTCTTTCTTTGGTGCAGACCAAGCGAACAAAACTACATTCCATTATGAAAGGCAAACTCTATGTAGAACGAAAGGGCTGACAGCAGCAGAAACGCAACTGAAACGCAGCTGGTGTGAACACCCGACGCGTGAATCACGCAAAAGCCACGCGACACGGCCCTTGCAACTGAAAAAAATGGTTTGTCCCAAAACTATGTGACCTGCAACAAAGCATCTAATTTCTCAATGGTGGCCATTTTGTATACATTCTGGTGACAATTTTCTCATTTAAATCTTTTTTTAAATCTGTATTAACGTATCGTCAAGGAGTACATAAATTGATTGATTGATTGATTGATTGATTGTCAACTATGTTGGGTAAATTATGATTTTAATTCAAATATATGTTGAAATTTCAGGTTAACCTGATAAGGAAAATAACATATCAATGTCGTTAGCCATGCTATAGGACATGCTATAGGCCATGCTATAGGCCAACCATAGAAATTATGGGCAAAAAAAGAGGAATTGTTAACTAAGTTACCCAGAGTAGGGCCAACTCATAAGTAACATATAGTTGACGTGACCCTACTGGAATCACTGGGAAAATATCCTTTTCCTTGAATCATCAAAAAAGTAGTCAATGTTTAAGCTTTGCAACAGTGGATATTTTACACTGAAGGAATATTTGAACTTAAATACGTTTTTGAGAGAGCACATTACCTTTTTACAGGTTGTTGTTTTTTTTCATATGAAATGTCCCCCCAATTATAGAATGACCCATATGCACTTGTGCAACCAATCTGCCCTGACAGCTTGGTAATGAATAGTTCAGACTGTCGTAAGCTAGACTATTCAGCCACCGGCTTCTTGGTTTTGTTTATTTGTTCTGGCTTGGTGAATAATTGATAAATCAATGTCATGGCCATTATTAGAATGGACACTTGCTTACCTTGCTTTGTTAGATGTAAATCATGTTCTGATTGGAAACGCTAACAGGCGAGTGAGAGTTAGTCATCCCTATGTATGGTAGCAACCCACCCCCCCATTTCCCAGGGTGTGTTTCCATACAACACTGCTTCACACAGCCGTGGCACATTTGTCAACTGTGGCCTTATAATCAATACATAATAATGATGCGTCTCTGTGCCAGACACGGCCCCTGGTCACCAGTTATAAAGAGATTCATAAGACAGGGATGTGGAACACACACTGTATGACAACATGTCCCTTCTCACATTCAGATATTGATCAGGCGCGCGTGGATATGCTTTGTTGTCCGACAGTGATTATGGATACGAGCGCCGCGGCGACGGGAATTGCCGGCCTTCCTTCTGGTTCAACCCCTCCACTGTCTCCAGAAGCTGCAGCCAGGGACAGAACTACCTCAACAGCACAGGGTGAGAGGACTGTGTGATTTATGTTTAATGGTACATATATACATTCATGTTCATTTGTCCTTTGCACAAAATGTGTCCGTTTCGGAGGCCGCCTCTTGGATGCTCAAGCAGGGTTTCAGAGCAGATACCGATCACAGATTTAATATGATCTGGAATTTGGTTTTAACATGTTGGCTAACAAAGTAGGTATAAAAAAACGCTGATACATCCATGATGATAATAAATAGCCCATTTGTGTAAGAAAGAGCGTTGAAGTTAGCAGTGTTAGAAATATCCTGCCTATAACCACATCTCAAGTCCCACATTGGTTCAAAAAGATATACTGACTGCAAGTCAATGAATTACCTTCAGTGTGTAAAGGCCTTAGTGCTATAGGGGCAACACCCTTGAGTGTATTGAATTAAGTGAGGGAGTTTTATAGCTTACGAGGTCCACTTTTTATTCGTAAGAATATGATTGTGTTGTGTCTTATTTCAAAATGTACATAGCCTCACTTTAAGTAGAGGATCTGAGTAGTGCTTCTACCAATGGCACAAGATGCTGGTGTGGTGAAGGGGTTAGGTTTAAGTAACGTTTGTTTAGTTTTTCTTTTTACCTATTGGGTTAGGGTTAGGGTTAGGTTTAGGGTTAGTCTAACCCTAACCCTATTTACCTAACCCTAACCCTATTTACCAATGATTGTATCTCATCAACTAGGGACCACCAATCAAATACTTTGTATTACTTCCCAATCAGTCAGAGCATCCCTACTGTCTGTTTGCTTTGCGATCACTCAACTCAACTTATTTCAATATCCAGATTTATTAACACATCCCTATAATTTTTTACCACTGCAGTACACCAAGTAGGTTTAGACACTTGTGATTTTCTAATATTAAACACATTGTTTTTGTGTCTGTGGCGTAATAATTTACTCTCATTCCACTTTCTCTCTTGTGCCAGTGGGATGTTGTCTGTGTTAGTTTTGAGGCTCCCCAGGGGACAGACACCTTGCAAAGCTTAATCACAGTGGGAGTGTTTTTATTCACTCGCGCTGTGATTAAGCTTTACAAGGTGCCTCAGCCTCTGACACAGCTTGTGTTGTCAGTTGTCATCTAGCCTGTTTTTTTCTTTTCAAACTGGAAGGCACTGCATGAAGAAAACAACATTGTTTCTAAACCACACGTTCATGGAGCATCTGGGGGATTCCTTTTGAAAAACTACAGGAATGTGCACACTTGAGTAGATTAAACTAGAAAAGGACAAAAGAGAATAAAGTTAAAGAACCACTCTGAATTTAATTTTTGGGGATTTTTCCAAAGGTACCGTAAAGTGGTGTTGAACAACTGCACTAAAGGAGTTAAAGAAATGTACACGGCCAGAAAGCAGCAGTGCCCCAACAGACCTCCTAAAGGACTCTTGCTGACCACCAAAGACGGCAAACTCACCGCCAACCTGGGCAGCAACGTCACCTTCCTGGTTCATCTGGATGAGGTGAGAACACGACAAACACCGCTTCATGGCTAGTCTTAGCTTAATACACTTTCCATTTCCCTCAGGCACTGATTTATTCAGTTGATTTTAATTGACTTATTTAAAAAAAACAAAAAAAACAGTGAAAAGTTGAAACAGAATCAACATTTGGAGAAACGCAACCCAACGTCAGGCTGTGATGGCCAATCATGTAACTGTTAATCCAGAGCTGTACAACCCAGCCATGACAGAACAAAGACGTTAGTCATTGTGCAGTCTCTTGGTTTTAATGGGCCAATAACTGTACTTTTGTACTTTTACGTCGCTGCTGTTTGATTTGGTAGAAGCATACGAAACGGATACAACGACAATAAAAGCAGTAACTTCCTTTTACCCCTGCATAGACTCAAATGAAGCATATAATTTATATCAATTCTGGTATTGAAAAAATCTATTTAAAAAAAATTTAAAAATCGTGATTCACAGGTGAATCAACTTTTTTTTTCACACCCCTACTAGGAAACAGTCTCACATGTTTCTCAGGAGGAATACGGCCCATTGATAATAACTGTAGGCTTTTAGGCATTACAGTAGCAAAATAAGTGTTTTTCCTGCCACTGCAACTGCTCAAGGTAAGTGTGTGTCCCCCCTCTGGGGTCTTGTCCAGACACAGTTGTCATATTACTTTGTGATGAGTTGAGGAATCAAGGCTTGTTTCTTTAATTAAGAGGGGGTTGTCTGAAAGGGGAGGTGGGTGGGTAGCAGAAGTGATAAAAGAAGAGGAGGGTGGGGTAAAAGAATCCTTGTGGCTTCAATCCCATTTGAGAAAATTCTCAAGATGAATTCAGAGTTTAATTTATATTCATGAAGCCTGCAATGGCTGTATTTCTTAGGGAGAGCAAATGCCCGTAAATATTTAATGGGTAGAAGACTCTGTGGTGTGTTTTCATATTTTTTATAAAAAAGGAAGAATTCTAAATATAAATGGACACATGTTTTGGGATTTGATAAGATCAGCACGACCACATGGTACATTTTCCTGCTTAAAACTGGTTGTGCATTGGTTGAGAAAGCTGTTATTGCAGCTACCTATGGGCTTTGTAAAATCGACTGACTTTTCACTAAGCGGTTGGCAGAGAAGTGATTGGCTTGTGCCTAAATGACATCCGACCAAATCTCAAACAATTCATGAAGAAATTGAACTCTCCTTCCATATTGGGCATCAAAGGAAGGAGACAGGGAATTTGAGACACTTTCACTTTATGTTCTCTCTGCCGGTTAAATCGGTTTGGTGTTTACAGTGTGCGGTGTATATGAGTGTGGTGGTGGAAAGAGAATTTATATTTATGGCATATCTGAAATGCATGAGCTCATCTTTGTTCAAAATGCACATAACTGCATGACAACATAAATACAAATACCTGCACGATAGGGCCGACACCAAGTAGTCAACTATTGGAACATTCAATCCATAAGGAGCCTGATTCGACTGGCAATTTCACAGTCGAATCGTCGAACTGGCGGAAAAAATTTGGTTATGTGCGACAAAGGATCAATCCATTCAGGCTATATTGGGGTGCTGAATGTGTGATTTTTCATAAAATTACTTGGTTTCTTCCAATAAATCCTGATACATTAAGTAAGGGATAATGTACAGCGAGCCGGTCAATGTTGTGAAAGAATCCTCGACAGGGTGTTGCTGCACCGACACAACATGACACAACGTGACAACGGCACCACTGCGCTCTGAAACCCGTTATTTCCAACGGCTTGCGCTGTGCCAGGACGGCTTTTCGCTGCATCAAGCAAAGCCCAACTTTGGGCGCCGCACGCTGTGGCGAGTGCAGCTTAAACATGAGCTGAAACTGCGCTGTTTCGCGAGCACAGACCGCCGGGAAACGACAGTTGGTGTAGCTCTATTGTTGTCCAGGTGGAAACAGTAGGGATTCTACACACTGTTCAGTTCTACAAACAGGTTGAGATAACGAAAAGTAAAAAAAAAGTGTGAAAATTTGCCATAAATTGGGAGAAATACGGGAGAATTGTGACCCCGGGAGGAAACCGGGAGTCTCCCAGGAAAATCAGGAGGGTTGGCATATTTCAACAAACTGACTGCAAGGAACAGTGTATTGCTTTACCTGTGGCTCATGGAAATTGTCCACTAACTCTCTAGTGAACACTATCATCAAGACTCTCCTAAGAGGCATACAAAAACTGACATTTGAGTCTGGTTTCTGTGACTTGTTCATTTTTTTTTTAAATAAACAAGTGTGACAGATCACATCAGATGGTGACAGAGAGTAAGCACTGACTTCCCTCTTGGTTCATAATGAATCTGATTTGGCTTCCCTTTTGCTGGCACCGCTTAAGTAACTAAAAGCTTTGCCAGCTCAGTGCTTAAGTTGGAGAGTGGACACTGGTGAGAGCACGCTTCATTTTTGTCCTTTCATCAGAGAGACATCATTTTGATTTCCACAGAAAAATTCAGGAGATTTGTCTGCAGTTATTTCGGGTTTTATAATAGATTTTTAATTGTCCCCATAAGGTCTGAAAACTTGAAAGGATTTATTTATAACTATTGAATTGTCTTATTTGAGTCACTAATGCCTACCATACGCTAGGAGAGTTTGAAAAGACTGAAGTGTGACACCCTCTCACATCACACAGACTATAATATTTTGCAAAGACTGGTGATCTTGCAGGGTCACTATTTAAAAGACTTCAACTAGATTCCTCTTGAGATGATGTCACATCCTGCTCCTCGTGGACCTGGCGGGGTACACCCTGGACAGGTCTCCAGGCTATCACAGGGCTGACACATAGAGACAGACAACCATTCAAGCTCACATTCACACCTATAGGACATTTAGAGTCAACAATGAACCTAACCTGCATGTCTTTGGACTGTGGGAGGAAACCTGAGAACCCGGAGAAAACCCACGCTAACACAGGGAGAACATGTAAACTTCACACAAAATCACCAGTATATTAAATTCAGCATCATCTCTGTAAAGGTTCTCATTTCACCAGGTCACTGGATGTGTTGTAATCTCATATCCAAGAGGCTTCATCAATATGGAACTGATTGATGAAAATGTCTATTAGACCAAACAGACGAAGTCCAGTTGCTTTGAATTAACTCCTCCGCTTGTGTCATGTAAAACTAGAAGGGTTCCTGTGCTTTAAGAAGACAAGGAGAGTACTCTTTTTGTTTTTAATGATTACATAATGCGCTGAATCTATTACATTATTCAACTTTTTTTGCTAAGTTTATAATGTAATAATGTTCTCATAACGTAATTTAATGTAATGTAATGTTATGACATAATGATACGGTGATCCGACATCTCAGTTTGTCCGGCACTGTCCCGGTTTCAAGCTGATATGTCCCGAGTCCCAACACATATCTGTAAAACAATCAAATGTCCCGGTTTTCACCACAATTAAAATAATAATATCATACTAAGATAGACGTTTATCATGTTCCACTCATTCATTTGTGGGCTTGAGATAAGTATATAGAAAGCCAGCACAGTGCACCGCTGCACTCTCTATAGAGAGTGATGTTGCGTGCTGTCAAGCAACAATTACGCACGGACACCACAGATATCCGCTGGTTACATTAAGTGTATAGTTTTGAACCACAGAACGCTCCGTGCTTATGTGCACATCAAACGTGTCGTTTTGATTAATTATTCTACACAGTTCCTTCTGCACATCAACAGGCATTTCGCTCCTCTTATAACTCCCTCAGGACCGGACGTTCCATCTTTCACCCGGTGTCTCCATCCTGACCAAAATTTAGCCTAAGACGAAACAAGTTGAAAATGAATGTACGTAGGTCCAAACAACAATACGTTTCCTCTTAGGGAAACTCTCTACGGGACTCCCAAATTGTCAGTGCGTCATGATGGGGATAGTCCTGAGATTAAAGGGTGAAAGTAGTGAATGTGATAAGTCCTGATTGTCACAGCCTCTAATGCACCCCCCCCCCCTCCTATAATAACGCCTTCTTTCTGATCACACTCCGTTTTCAAATGGGCCACAGGTGTGCCAAGTTAGCCATCCAGATGAAATTGCCTATGGTGCGGTACACTTAAGTGTCCCAGATAATTTTTCCTTCTCCACTCTATCGTGGTACAAATGGGAGGACACGTCAAAGAGGCTCTCTCGTTCTCTCCACAACTCCACCAGTTCTTCCATGTTTACTTTCTAGCGCACCTATTGGTTGTTGACAATCTTTGTGCCATTAAAGTTACGATCACATTAAACTTGTTTGATTTTAACGGAACATTGAGATGATAAAAAGACTGACTTGAGACTGCTCAGACTGAGTTTTATGACCACCTTCCACTGAACGATGGAGATCACAGGAGCGTGCCGCAACTCTCGCAAAACTCTCCCGATTTTATTCCGACATTGGAATATGTCTGCGACAGTGAAATCTCTCGAAGAGTCTTTGGATGTAAGGTCGCTATTAGTGTTCAGCTTGATATCGCGTTGGCATTTGTGTGGCCTTCGCTACATTACATAGCTTACCCTAGTTCAATACTCCAAATGGGTTAGAAGTTTAGAAGACAAACACAGCAGTTCCTTCTCGTTTAATATAAGCTCCCTGTGATCTGCCTAACAATTGTTTTGTCAGCTCAAATTTTTATCAGCCACTTCTCTGTTTCACACTCAAGTCACATTTGGGAGGAAATGTTCTACAGTTGTTCTTGCTCATGTTATCTTTTTATGAAACTTATTTCTGCCCCAGTGGAAAAGCTAGATGGAATCTCCTGCCGACGAGCGCTGTGATCGAACATGACAGGTGCAACCGCTGAGGATTCCCACCAAAAATATGAACTGCAGTGCTCATTTTCAAACTCTGTGTTGTCTTAATATTATATGGACTTGTTTTGACTTGTTTGGCTATTAGCGAGGATTAGTTGATCAGAGAAACATAAAAAGTAAACACATTTTTACTCTTATTTCCCATGAGGCGCAGGCAGTGAACTAAAAAAAAAAAAAAAAAAAATCAAGTTTTCCTTTTATGTAATCATTCCAGTTAAGATATGTAATATTCAAAGCTGCATTAGTTGATTTTTTTAGATCATCTTTTGGCCACTTCAAGGCAGCAGAGGCAAACATGTTAGCAAACAATTGGCTATTTACACACACAGAGAAACATTAGCATTTATTTGCCGTGGGTTTCTGGCCACGTAATAATGGAGGACAGAAGCTGTCAAACTTAAAAAATAAATGCATCTATAAATAAATAATTATGTCATTTAATACAGTAACAATAATTTGAAAAAAAAGTTTTGCCATTAATTGCTTTATAAAATGTTACATGAATTTACATTTCTGTTTTAATTTGCTTCTTTATTTATTTATCTTTGTATATTTCCTTTATTTACTTACTCTTCTGTTTAATTGTCCCTTTTATGTATGTATTAACTTTTATTAATCTTTACATTTATTTATTTCATTTTTATTTATTTATTTACTTTTGCATTTATTTTTTTATTTATTTATTTGACAGAGTGACTCACAGCCCCCTCATTTGCATAATGAAATGTAATAAGAAATGTGTAAAGAAAATAATTCAGAAATAAATAAGTTTGGGGAAATAAATAAAGGATGAAATGCAAAGGGGAAATTGTGCAGAAATTAATAAATACATACAGAAATAAATACATATATTTAAATATACATATATATATATAAGTGTAAAAGTGACACCTTTACACAATGTCATTTGATTCATTGTTATGAATCAATTTATTGACAATTTATTGTCATTCATATTAAAAAAAAAAATAGAATTACCGCCTCATGGCTGCCAGTCAAGTTGCAGTTTACATCCATGTCTGTCCAAAATGTCATCACTACATCATTTTATCCTATTAGACATTCATGTGAATGTATAAATTATTGACTTGTGGCCAAAAACATGTTTTGTGAGGTCACAGTGACCTTGATGTTTGACCACCAAAATTGAGTCAGTTCATCCTTGAGTCCAAGTGGGCGTTTTTGCCAAATTATGGCAAAATTCGGACACGGCTATCGCCGGCACGGAGTCATAGAAATATTTATTTGTGCACCTTTAAGTAAAGACATTTTACTCAAAATAATTGTATGCTATTTCACACAAATTGTTCGATTTTTTCTTTTCTCACCCATGGTACCTGTTATAATAACCATGTAATGCTGATCATAGAGAAAACATTCTTTCTAATCTTACAGTTGATAAAATATTACAGCACATTCAGCCTCACTGTCGTAAAACAACCCAGACTCTGCTCCGTCTGTAGCCAACTTTCCAGAATTATTCACAGCTGCCGTGTCTTTTGTTGTCACCCATCACGTCGACATTGTGGTTTCAGGTTTGACACACCTGAACAAATGCTGGCCCTCTGTGTCCAAACCCCCGACAGCCCCTTACAACAGTGCTTTTCATTGCGAACAAACACAGAGTCTCAAGACTCTAGCCTAGATG
This sequence comes from Sebastiscus albofasciatus, assembly GCA_916701655.1. Taxonomy (NCBI): domain Eukaryota; kingdom Metazoa; phylum Chordata; class Actinopteri; order Perciformes; family Sebastidae; genus Sebastiscus; species Sebastiscus albofasciatus. Next base: position 26,665 of record CAKAOI010027991.1, on the reverse strand, counting down.
TGTTTGGATCTGCTCATCCCTGGGAGATACACGCACACAACGAGTGACATTTAGAGCGACAGGGTCAGCATCAGTCTCATGCAGATAAGTGAATCCCATTGTGGCTGATATAGAGAGCAAACATGAACACAGAACGGACAGTAGACACACGGAGAAGAGCTGAGTGACATTGGCGCCGCCGAGCCAAGAGTGTTGTTTGCATGCCAGCTCATTACAGCTTTTAACAATGCCCCCACTGTCGGGCCCTGTTCTTAGCTGTGCTCTATTCTCCCCAGCCACTTATCAAAGATATCATTTTCCAGGCAGAGTGACATGAAATATCCCCAAAAGCCTCGACCAAAAACCTCCCGTGATTTCACACTCGGAAGCGCACAAAGAAGGGGACTCAGGTAGCGAGGGGATGGAAGGAGCAAGAAGAGCAGGGAAGAGAAAATGAACAATAGGTGTATTTGTTTGGTTTCATTGTGCGTTTTGGCGAAGCCAGCGTGCCAATGTGGCGTAACAAATGAAGATCCCTGTAGCATTGGGCTACTGTGTGCCAAGGGGAGGCTGGGAGTTTGCCTTCGCTGGCCTGGGGGTGGATGAGCACAGATTTGGTCACTGTGGCAGCTGGAGCCAGCGACTCTCAGGCCGTGTGCTGATCCTCAGATAGTGCCAGATGTGATTCCCAGAGGAGAGTGTGCAGGCAGCTGAAGACTCGCACACCATGCAAAATCAAACATGGTGGGGTGGGGAGCTACATGTGCACACTCTTACTGAAACACATTCAAAATTCTCTTTCTGACACGCACAAACACACACACACACATATATATATATATACACACACACACACACACACCAAGCCAGCCTACTATCCTTATCCCAACATTAATAATATTATGTAATAAAATAATTTATTCATTTATGGACAGCATCCAGATCATTAGAAATTAAAGCTGACTGAAATAATTATTTTCCTCATGGATTAACTTCTAAACAAATCAGCGGTCTGCAAGGACTCCTTGAAGAAAGTTTCATGATTTTCCGCAGTTTAATTCATTAATGTTTACCAAAACTGCTTGTTTTGCAAATTAGTATTTGCTAAATTTCTGCAAAACTAAAGAGCATCAACGCCTGTTTTATGAAACAAATTATGAAAATTCTGAAAGCTAATCAGACAAAACTTTTGAAACCGGCATTAATAATTCCACGCACGTCAATTTAAGTACTTTCAGTCTGGAAGAGGAGTAAATTGAAAGAACACCTGTCATTACCTAACTACGTAATTATATCTAAGTACTATAATTATATAGTGTAACTGTATACTGATGAAAATTAGCATGCATTTGCTAAGTGCCAGCTTATCATTTAAATGAAAGAAAAGCATACTGATTGACTAGAAAAGCACATTTATTACAAGTTTTACAAAGGTGAATGTTACATGAATGTGGTGGACTACTCGCAACATACTTCTGACAGTGCCCACATGAGCAGCGCGTGGCTGCTGTGGAACGTTATGTTTTTTATTTCGGCGTCCATGTTACGCGTGGCTTGGCTGCGTGTCAGCTGCGTCTCTTCTAGAGATTCGAGGTGTCGCCTATTTTACCGCGAGCCGCACGAGATTCACAGAAAAAACAGACAGTGACAGTGATCTTTTGACAGTATATTGACATCATACCACGGCTCCATGAATGAATATAGTACGGGGTTTTAATTGTGGATTATTACTATTATTTACAAATTACCACACGCTTCTTAACCTTTCTCTGTCTAGAATAAATATAAATTACATTTATAATGACATGAAATGGCCATTATGAAAGGCAAACTCTATGTAGAAAGAAAGAGCTGGCAGCAGCAGCAGAAACACAGCAGAAACACAGCTGGTGTGGACAACCGACGCGTGAGTCATGCAACAATTCAGCAAGGCAGCCGTCAGGTGCTGCTCACACGCCCAGTGTGTCCAGACTGTAAGACATGGCTTTCATTTGTAGTCTTTCAGCTTTGGAGTTTTAGTCAAAACTAACGAGCGAATTCACAAAGAATGAATTGCGGCTGCTGAAAGCATCATGAATTACACATTACTTGCAACAGCTACAGTATCTGTCCCGTCTCAAGGACCGATGCACAAAAGATATATTGCGCTACTGATATTACAGTGTAAACACTCCCATAAAAGTTTTGCAGCTGAGTGCAATTTGCCCTGTTTTGTGTCTGATTTCAACTATCCATGTGGCAAAGTGTAAATGTTGCCTTTGCGCCAAGAACACGGTAGGCAGAACAATGGCCGAGAGAAAAAAACGGGCTCCGCCGCCCTCTACTGGACTCTTTGGGGAATACTCTCCTCCAGTCACAAGCATGCATTCACCCACTGACAATTTGCATAAACCTAGCAGGCCAATCAGGAAGTGTCTACCCAAATACATGTAGAACCCCACAGTATATAAAGCTGGACATACACTATACGATTTTAGCTTGTTTCTGGCCTGAATTTTGAGCCGCACGACTCATTTTAGAGTCTGATTGAATTTCAGCTTCGTCGGGCGTTGTTTACCGTGCAGTGTACAGGGGGGGACCGAGGAGCGTTTAACTCCTCCCGACCGGTCGTTGGACAGTCGGATGAATTCATGAGATGTCAGAAAGTTTGATCGAATGACCACAGGCTCTCGCACAGTTGAAGCAGAGCCATGAGCCGATTTCCCAACGTCAGTGCATTTTTCTCCTCTTTTTACAGTAATCAGCGTAGCTATCGAGATAACAATGTAGGCTACAACAGATATAGCAAGTGAAACGTAGCTAGCTTACCTCCAATTCTCTCTGCATGGCCACCTGCAAGTCCATATAACGCTACGCCGCGGCCTCTTTTTTTTAGACGTTTCAGCAGCAAGTTTCTGCCTTTTTAGCATCGTGACCCGTACAGATCTCTGCTAGCAAACAAACTTTACCTGCCCCGGAACGAGTCTTTATTGAAAACTGTCAACAGCCAGAACGGCCCTCAGAGGCTGACAGGCCGTGTTTTTTTCCCCCATTTCACACGTACAGTGTGAGTTTGAGGCTGATGATTGGACTGTACAGTGTGAAAACAAAAATCGTAGGCTTTGACTGTCTGTCATTCTTTTCTCTTCAACGAACGGCGACCTGCCTGCTCGTCTCCTCGAATGGAGTCGTCGTTTCTTGAACCTCGTCAGTGCCCGTCATGTCCCGGCCCCATCACTGAGATGGATCTTTATGACGCCTACTTCTAGTGCCTCGTCACAGACCACGCGATGAAGGGTCATGCCCACCCTTAACGAGGGCCTCGCCCAGCCCTTTACACTTCTGGATGAGGAGAAATCAAGCTCATTCGTAACCTACCCCTCAACTTGAGAGGAAAGTTGAGGGGAAGCAGAACAACGCGACAGCGTAGAGAAGAGAGCGTCAGCGGGATAGAGCACCCTTGACTCTGGCTGCCCTGGCAGAGGCTTGCAGATGAAGGCCGTGTTCCCTGCCACCGCACTCCCCAACGACGTGGTGGCGAGGTTTTTCCGACCCTCCCACGTTGCTGTTGATGCTGCTTAAAAAGTTGATCTTGGAAATCGTGGTTGAAAATGTAAAAAAAATGTAAAAAAAAAAAATCCTCCTCTCCAGCTCCCCGGCTCTCAATGATGTCAAATTCAGCTTGAATTCCGATCATGGCATTTCATGGCTGCCCAGCGTCAAAGCACACTCACACACACACACACACACCAACCATTCCCGCCCCACGTCCAATAAAGGAGGCAGCGGGCTGGGATGATCCTAGGCGATCAGGGTCGGTGGCATGGCGCTGTGTCCATTCTCGAACGCTATATTGGTGTGATGTTATCAGTAGCACAACTCGCCCGCTATAGCGGCTTTGAATAACATATTGACTGGCGTGCCGGTGGGTGGTGTGCGTTCACGGACCTCACCGCCGACTCGGCTTTTTCCATTAGTTGCTCCCCATTGTGGCCGCTGTTATTGTGTTACAGTACTTACTCTGAACCTGCAAGCATGGATCGCTCCGAGCGTTAACCTCTCCATTGGGAGGTAAGACATCACACCGTCTTCACTCTGGAGGAGGGGGGGGCAGTACACACGTGTCTATTTCTCTCTCATCGATCTCCACACAGGAGAGGGACACAATGTCAGATGCTGCATTACTGGCGAGCCGGTGGTGTGTTCACGGACCTCATCACTGGGATCGGCCCTTTTTCGCTTTCTGCTCCCCGTTTTGGCTGTCATTACTCTGTTATTGTGAATCGACGTGCGCAAATGGTCCCTGGGTTAACGGTGGGATATCTGGCTGTATTACCTTGGGAGGGATGTGGGGGGTGCACTTCACTCCAGCTTAACCCTTAACCCGTTCAAGGACCTAATTTCCGGCTCGGACCATTCCTTATTGGTTTCCCGTGGGCCAGCCTTGCACTTGTGGAAGGTCTGGCGGTGGTTAGGGCTGAAACAGGATATCACAGCTTTTTAGCTGCTGCCCCGTAGCTGGTCGCTCGTCTTCTAACACAGTTGTACGAGAGCAGTGATGCAACTTCGTGTCAATGGAACGGACAGGCAGGACGCTGAGACTGGGTTATTTATTTTTTTCAGTTCTACAGCATTTGTCCTCCGTTCATGAGCGTCAAAGAGGTATATATATCCTCGCAGAAGGAGTTGGATTACCTCTCAGCAGAGATCCATGCCCTTATAGAGACAAAGTGTCTGTTGTCCCCCACTCACGAAATGGTTTTACTGCATGGGGTTGTATGACTTATCCATAATAGGTGTATTGCTTACAGTAGATGACGTTCGGCGAGCCCCCAGCATCGAGAAACAGACAGAACAACCGGCACCAGATCAAAGCAATACAGTGTTGTAGACGAGGACGGCAGGAAACCCATTTTAGCCACCAAAAAGAAAGGCTCACCTAAAAAAAAGCTATTTGTTTCAGTGTACGCTATATTTAGAATCGTTTTTGGCAGTGAACTGAACTGAAAGTGAAACGTATCTTTACTGTATGTATACTGTGTCATCTGTGCCTGCTAGGTTTGGAGAGTGCATAGATAAGTTTCACTTTCAGTTCAGTTCCCGCGTCAGAAAGGAGAGGGAAAGGCTGTCTGACGGCAAGATGAAGTGGTGAAAATATTTTAAATACAGCGTACACTTGCTGTGGCTCAACGGTAGAGCAAATCCCCTGCCATTTGGAAAGTCAGTGGTTCGATCCCCAGTGAGCATTCCTGAAATAGCCACTAGTCCATGCAAACAACAATTAGGCAAGGCATTATGTTTTAGGGTTGTCCGTCCATCCGTACGGTACCTCAGTAACGCCTGGAGGGAATTTCTTCAAATTTGGTACAAACGTCCCCTTGGACTCAAGGATAAACTGATTCGAATTTAAGAACTATGGTCTTTATGGCACAGTGTGCATAACATCATAAGAAGAGTTTTCTGCAAGAGTTTTCATAGCCAAAGACTATTGACAAATCCTAGAGGCTTTGTACTGCAAAGTTCTGAACTTTATCCTAGCACATTACCAAGTACGCAGGTCACAGAGGAGATCTGCCGTTAACGGGCGTGGCTGGTGTCGACGCCTGGCTCCAGGGCTACTCAGCCTGTCTTTTCACCAGCAGCAGCAGCGGGGTTGGCGTCCGGAGGAAGGCAGTGAGAAGCTAGGTGAATCTCCTCGCCACCAGTTTAAACAGTTTTCAGCTATGAGGTCATCAACTGGGTCACACCAGTAGAGCTGAGAACCGAGCCCCTTTGAACGGAGAACTGGTTCAAGTGAGTGCTTCCTGAGACAGGGGTGTATTAAACTTGAGGGATATAACTGTGGTCAAAGTTCAAGGTCACTGTAACCTCACAAATCATGTTTTTGGCCATAACTCAAGGATTCATATGCTAACTATGACAATTTTACACAAAAGTCTAAAGTGATGACATTTTGGACACACATGGATGTAAACTGCAACTTGACTGGTTGGTGGAGGCATACAACCGTGAGGCGATAATTCTAGTTTTGTCTTTTTCTCACGTGAATTATAAGGTCATGAATTAGATAGTTCTTCCTGCCAGACCTTGCAGTGCTCTTAACAAGCTCCATTAGTTTTGAGTATGTGAAAATTGTTGTTTGAATTTGATCGGTAGAGCTCTCAGGCATCATTTCACAGCCTGGACGTACAGTATGGGCTGTTTGCAAGGACAGAGAAAGATGAATAGGCATCGACATATCTCTTGGAAGGTTGTTTGTTGAGGTCAAAGTTTGATTTTAATTGACCAAAATTTAGAACAGCGCTTCTTGAATATTTAATGGAGTGTGGCAGTTGGTAAAATTTGCAGTCTTGTGATTGGACTATTTTTGCGTATTTTAGTGATCCCAAGTTTCAAAATTTCTAAATAAGTCTTGCAACAGGTCGATATTATGCCCGCTTAGAGCATCTCTTTTGCAAAGTGCAACAGCCCTCAAAATCCCTTCAAAAAACATTAATATGTTCAGTTTCAGAGCTGATCTGGAGCCTTCTGAGCAGCTGTCAATCACTCGCAAACTCCGATCAAACGGTCAAACTAGGCAGCGCTGATCTATATATGAATCAATATTCTGTTACTGTAATGTCTATTTCTCTCCTCAAATGTTCTCAGAATCATCTTGTAGTGTACTGTTTAGCTGTAAAATGAGAAAGTTTGTGACTCAGCAGCCATGTTGAGATCAAGTTGAGGAAATACCAAGCACCGCCCACCAGGCGGAGCAAACTTTCTCATTACAGTAACAGAATATTACATCACATTTGATCAGCACTGCCTAGTTTGATTGGAGTTCGCGAGTGATTGACAGCTGCCGCTGTTGAATGAACAGCAAATAGGAATACTCTCTCTGAAATGACCTGTGATTGGCCGAAGTCTTCAATCACGAGCTAGACTTTTTAAAGCCTGAAAACAGAGCTACAAGGAGGAGCAGAAGTCTAGTTTTCTCTCGGAACACTTGAATTACAATATGCTGAAAGGTTATTATGGAATTTTTGTCCAATGATGCCAAAAATGTTCTGCCTGTACTGCAGATTTAATATGTTTGGCGATGTAGACGATTGAGTTTGGTCTTTCTGTGGTGGCGAGGGTGATTTTGTGTGAAAAAGGTCATATCAGTGCATATAATGATTATCTATAGCTGAATGAGGACCTGCTGTGCTGTGTTTCAGGGCGACTCTATGCGCACCAACATCCAGCTGGATTTCGGCGACGGCACAGCCGTGTCCTACTCCAACCTGAGCTGGACCGAGGAGGGGATCAAACACGTCTACAAGTCTGCTGGAATATTCCGTGTCACGGCGCTGGCAGAGAACACGCTGGGTTATGACACCACAACACTCTTCCTGCATGTCATATGTAAGTGCTGCTGTTTCAATTTCAAATCTTGCTGTTAGTTTGTTTTGTATGGCCTCTCAGGCTACGTGCAGGCTAAGGGCGGCTGCTCTTCCTTACTGGTGAAGGTTGTTGAGACTGTACGCAGTCTGAAAGGACTACCTGCAGACATGTGGCCCACTCAGGGCTAAAAATGTACCGCCAACTTAGATTTCAGGGTTACAGAATATTTAACCAATATTTCTACTCACTATAAAAGCTTCTATATACAGGATTCAGAGCATTAATATAGCAACATATGTACAGTAGAGTTAAGTAAGTAATGTCTACCTGAGCAGAGAATGTCACTCTCCCTCTGTGTGTGTTTTAACCCAAGGTCCTCGGATGTGGAGGCAATAGATATGCTCTGAATTACGCATTGAGCACCTTTAATGCTCTAACTGCTCAAAAGACATGATATAATTGAACACTAGTCAAAGGTAGGACATTAAATACAGAGCTCTTTGTGGTAAAGATGTAAATACAGCATTGTATATATATATCTATATATATATAGATATATATATCTATTGTATATATATACATATATATATATATATATATATATATATATATATATAGGGTTAATAATATAATGCCACATGCAAGTGTTTGACTATATATAAAGAAACAATACCAACTTTGACAGTTAAGTGTTCAATTAAAAAACTGTTGTTTTTTTCATTTCCTGAAAAGTAACGGTTTTGAACATAGGAGATTTCTGCCCAACAGCGACGATGATTTATGTTGCCTAGCTCCAGGTGCTAAAATATGTTCCACTGAATGACAGCCCCACTGTTGATCCATGCTAAACTCATCTGAAGTGAACTGCACTGACCTATACCACAGGATTATGTAATATAGCAGCTGTGGTAAACACAAACAACTTTTTGGGAGAAAGGTCATAACAAACTTGCTTATGCAAGGTTTCACTGTGGGCAGAGAGAATGAGAAGTGGGGGCCTGCAAGGCCACTGCAACTAATTGCCAGTTATCTGAGGATACAACACCAGAACAATGGCTCATTTTAAAATGGAGCACAGCTTTTACACAGCAGCACAACATAACAAATTACAGGACCGTCATGCTTTCTCCAGCTCTATTCAGACAGCGATGAAATAGTGTATCATTTTAAGTTTCCAAGGGGAATTACCCAAGCTCCTTTTCAGTATGTGTTGAATCGCCTCTTTGTCTTGTTAGTTGATCTTTCATTGACTTGTTGAATCCATTTAACCTCTTGCCATCCTCATGTGTCAGCCAGTGTGTTCTGTATTTATACATTTCTGATGACAATAATTTTAGCTGGGGAAATGCCAAAAACTACTACAATAATTTCTCGGCTGAGCATATTTAATACCAAATGACTCTCTCTCCTTCTCTCATGCACACACACACACACACACACACACACACACACACACACACTGAGCATCTCAAAGTGGGGATAAAGATTAGTTCTGGTTAAAGAGGATGAGAGCCAACGGAAGCCTTGGCGAGACGAGCACCCCAAACCGCAGCACTACAGAAACCTTTTCGTTGGAGTATTTCCCACCAAAGCAGTGTATTACATCTGTCCGCGGTGGGGGAGCTTCATCCTCGAGATTAGTGTAAAGCAACCCAGACCCCTGTCAGGTCCTATTAGGTTCTTAGTGGGGAGGTTTTGAGGCATTATCCAGAAGGTATCATGTCAAAACTACATGATGGTGTCAACATATTTTCAGTACTTTTTTTTAGTCTCCATCACCATAGTTACAGACCCACAAGGACCTTTTAACATAAGGGGTTTTGTTTTTGCTGTCACCACTGTATACTGTCAGTCAACGTCAGAGAAACATTTGATCGCCTGTCATTCTAAATTATTCCGGCCAACTTTTAGTGATCAGTTCCAGGGGATGGATTTGCTGTTTGGCAGGTTTATAAATCAAGTGTGTTGGCAAATAACTAGAATGGAATAACTATGATGTTTCCAAAAAATGACATATATATACTACTTAACTGCGACAGTAGACAAGTTTTGAAAGAATGCCATCAAACCAGGCAGCGCTGATCAAATATGAATCAATATTCTGTTACTGTAATGCCTATTTCTCTCCTCAAATGTTTTCAGAATCATCTCGTAGTGTACTTTTTAGCTGTAAAATGAGAAAGTTTGTGACCCGGCAGCCATGTTGAGATCAGTTGAGGAAATACCAAGCACCGTCTACCAGCCGGAGCAAACTTTGATCAGCGCTGCCTAGTTTGACCGTTTGGTCGGAGTTCACGAGTGATTGACAGCTGCCTCTGTTGAATGAACAGCCAATAGGAACGCTCTCTCCCTCTCTGAAATGACCTGTGATTGGCTGAAGTCTTCCGTCACAGGCTAGATTTTTTAAATCCTGAAAACAGAGCCATGAGGAGGTGCAGAAGTCTAGTTTTCTCTCAGAACACTTGAATTACAATATACTGAAAGGTTATTATTGAAATTGTGCCCAATGTTGACAAAAATATTTTGCCTGCTGCAGGTTTAACTGTATTAAATGCACATCAGATGATTCGTAACATTGACTGTAAATAAAATAAGAAACTTAGTATATCAATAAAATGTCCCTTAATCCCTTAACTGTCATATTGACATACATGTAGTCTTCAACTAGCCTATTTAATAATAATAAAGCAGCATAATGGACTTACTAAAGGTTAGCTATAGCTTTTGGCTTTGGTGTGCCAATCATGGAAAAGATGGAAAATGTAAATTGCACTAAAGCTCAATGAATATGAGAGAGGCGGAGGGGTACTCAGTTGGTTGCAATCTGCAATCACACCACTAGACAACAAATCCTACACACTGTCCCCTTTTAAACTCTTAAAATGTTTATGCAGCCAACTCTGATTATCAGGACGTTTACTTTTTCATTATCCAACCAAACCACCATTTTTCCTGTCCACATGTTAAAGGAGACACATCATGCATGTTTTTCAGGTTCACACTTGTATTTTGGGTTTCTACTAGAATATGTTTACATGCTTTAATGTTCAAAAATCACATTATTTTCCTCATACTGTCTGCCTGAATATGCCTGTTTTTATTCTCTGTCTGAAACGCTCTGTTTTAGCGCATTTCAACAGAATGGCAACAGAATGGCGACAGAATTGCGTTGCTAGGCAACAGCTAGGGTCCGTGTGTACTTCTCTTCAGCTGACATTCACATTTACTGCAACAGGAAATAAACTGGGACACATTTAGAATGTTTACTTTTAAAACTGTGAAATTGTCTAAATATTGTAGATTTGTAACATCACAAATGGACAGAAATCCTAAAGGGTTGTTTCAAACACACAGTTTCTGAATACGGGCTGTGTGTATTTCTCCATGGACTGAGCATTTCGCTCACTTTCACGGTATTTATATATTACTGAAACCTGCTTTATTATGTAAAATACATGAAAATCTCACTTTTTACAATATGGGACCTTTAAAGTGTCCTTGTGCAAGACACTGAACCTCAAGTTGCTCCCGATGTGTGTGAGCATGTGTGTGAATGAGTGAATAGAAGGTTACGCCAATTGTAAAGTGTTTTTTTTTTTCTGTTAAGGTAGAGAAGTGCTACATTAATGCAATCCATTTACCATTTTCTTGTTCACTTATTCAGTTCAGGGTATGTGGGGGGTAGATACTATCCCACTAGGCGGGATGTAAGGAATCACACTGGACAGGTCGCCAGTTTATCACAGAGCTAGCACATATAAAAGGACAGTCACACTCACCCTTGCACCTTAGGACTATTTATCATTTCACCTGAGGTGTAATTGGACTCTCATTGGACTGTGGGAGAAAACCTGAGCACACCACGCTGTCATATAAAAGTGATGGTGTTTGGAGTGTTTCTCTACATGAAACAAGCTTCACACCCCATGTACTTAGGATTTGTGATCTTGCCAATTGGCTTTTTTTATTTATTTGAATGAAAAGCTCAAATGTGTCTCTTTAGAAGTCGCCTCACATAACATCAGCTCCTCCGTGGTGTTTTTTTTTTTTCTTAGGTCCTGTGGAGCATGTCCAGCTTCTCGCTCCCTTCGTGGTCATAAAGAACAAGGAGGTGAACATCACAGCGGTGGTCTTACCTAGCCACTCGCGTACCGTTACTTACTTCTGGTGGCTGGGCAACAATACTGAGGTACTTCTTCTGCCAGCACATTAAGGCTCATTAATGCACATTTCAGTCTTAATTTTCTTTTGCATGCTACTGTATGTTGGCTTTTGTCCGTGCAATTGAAAATCATACTGTATAATTATCATCAAGTAATTACACCTGGTAAAACATCACCTTGACATGAGTGCTTGAGTGCTTGAGAAGTGTATGTAACTTTGAGAACATAAACACAGTGATGCACAGATCGGGATGGTTCGTTCAACAAACCTTCATCAGGGTGTCTGAGGTTGCCAGTCACGTGACTTATAAATCACTGCACTCTTTCAACCACATTTTTCCAGCTACCTTTTCATCAAGACTAAAGATGTTTTCCGGCTGTGGCTGCCTATCCACCTCGTATAAGCTCATCACGCTGTAAATAGAGCAATATGACACATAACAATATAGTAAGTTTTGCAAACTAGTATAATAAATGTTGTTTATTATCCCAGGCCAGAAAATCTGACTTTGAAACTGATATTGCTCTGTGACTATTTCTCTATTTTTCTGATCTATCAGTTCTCTGCTGGATGTGTACAATTCAGGGAACCCCAATACCAGTAAAATCAGCTCCTGTATCATTTCCCTCACTGTGGTTTCTATGGTTACAGCAATGGCAAAGGCGGCACAACAATTGTGCAGTTTAAACCTTCATAAGTTCTGAATGCACCGCCACTGCTACCAACCTCAGCGAATATGTCTGCTATCCCGTTTACATTTAACACAACGGAGGTGGCGGCAGCAATCACTTGCTGTCTGAAGACAGCAAGTCTACGGCCAGCTAGCAGTTCTCTGAGGCCGAAATTAGACGCAGCAATGGTAGAATCCACTTACTAGCATATTCACAATGACAATGCTAACATGCTGATGATTACACCTTAAGGCTGGCTCACACTAAAAGAGTTTCCAAATCTGAACAGATTTTCAAAATGTGAGAGAGCCCACACATAACGACATGTTTTGTTAAATTTAACAGTTCTGTTCCTATAGTGTGTGGTGAGCAACGATTTGGCCAAAACAGCACACCACACACTAACAAATTCCATTCATGAACAACAAGATTACCGACAAAACAAAAAAAAGGAAATATCGCAACATCTCTCGTGATCAAGTGCGACTTTAGTGTAATCAAACATGGCGGACGACGAGCAGGAAGAATGAGCAATGTTAGTTTTTACTTTGTACTGAAAATTCATGAAGGATGAATGGATGAAGTCATGAAGACATTGACGTTGAATAAACACTTGCATTGTTGCCACAAATCAACAAGTTGGTCCTCTATTTCTGAGCTCCATCTTACTGCTACTTTATGCTTCACGTTTTGCATTAGCTCACGCATTAGCCTCCTTCCTTCTTCAGTCAGCTTGGTTCTCTATTGGCTATCGTTCTTTCCCACGCGACTACGTCATCGGCTGTCCTCTGGGGTTTCCCACACACACCAGGATATCTGATCATAAATATTGAACATGTTTGATATTTACTATTTGAAATCGGTGCAGCCAGGATATACTTCCAAGCCGATCGGGGGAACCATCAAAAAAATCTGGGCATGCTGACGATTGTCGGGGGGGGGAATCTGGCCCCAAATCAGCTTGATTCTCATGTAGTTTTTGCCCGGCATTAGTTTAGCATGTTAGCATCCCAACATTTGCTAAGTAGCAGTAAACACAAAATACAGCTGAAGATTATGGAAATGTCATTAGTATTTTGCAGATGGTATGGTCATAAACCAAAGTATTGGACAAATTTTACCTGATGATGATGTGAGATGTGTGAGTGTGGTCAAGGCCTCCTGCAAAAGAGAGCTTGGCTCTCTGAAACTTCCCTTACTAAATAAATATTTTTAAAAAAAGTATCTCCAAAGTTATTACAATTCATCCAATGGGGGGCATGAATATCTGAACTAAATTTCATGGCAATCGATCTAATAGTTGAGACATTTCAAGACCACAAATGTCAACTTCATTGAGAGGCTAGAGGAAAACACAGGGGATAACCAATGCCAGTAGGCTTCATCCTCTGGGGACCATGACATTCATGGTCCCCTTGTACAAGATTTCATGGCAGTCCATCCAATAGTTAAGATATCTCACTCTGGACCTAAGTGGTGGGCTGACAGACCCACTTTGCCGCCCCTATAGAGCTATTCAACCCTTAATACTTAATAATTTTGAAGTCAATCTATGGTTAATGTCTATAGACAGATTCTGCATATGAATGCAACAGAACAAGATTTTTGTACCGGAAGCGTTCTGGTTTCCATTTGTAGTCAGAGTAGTTTTGACCAATCACGTTTGAACAGGCTTTGGTTGCATGCAGGTAAACAGTGTGTGTGGAGAGCAACAGAGGCGGAACGCAGTGGCTGAAATGCAATCTTGTAACCCATTGGCTATTGTCTGATGATGATTTAGCTTTTTATTGGTTTAAAATGAGTTTGTAAACTGGCTACTTGTTTTTTGTAGTTGACTGTAAACGACAATCAGAGCAAGGAAGAGGAAGTCTTGGCCAGGATACCGCTGGCTACACCGGAACGCCAGAAATATTGGTTGTTACCCCCAGAGGCTAAATTGTTGTCAGACCGATAGACAGATATGTTCAGAGATTGATCTATGGTTGACCTTAACACACCTTTTTGCCTATATTTGACAGTTGACAGTGTAGAAATGTAGCAAACCCATTTGCTGTAACTCGGCCAAAGTCACTTGACTACGAAGGCGTTCGAACACACCCCCTACTTTAACCAAACTTCATATTGCTCTCAAACCAATCCCGGTTTTTGATGATCTATAAGTCACACCACTGATGGATGGACTGCATATAAAGAAACTAGAGTCAACCTGGGACACCACCCTGATGAAAGCCAGATACTGTAGCCTAGAATGTCTGATCAATAAAGCAAAGTGTGACATTATTTTGTACCTGCATCTTTTGCGCTTGCAGCCCATGGTAACGTTGGACGGGAGTATCTCACACACCTTCCCCAATGACGGAATGCACACCATCACGGTCCAAGTGGCTGCAGCCAGCACCATACTGCAGGATACCAAGACCATAGCTGTCAAAGGTCAGCATTCATTTTCTAATTCTGGAGCTTACAACTGTGTTGACATCTTTTTTATATATGACTGCTTTTATATGTTCAAAAAATGCAGTCTTGCAGTTAAATATTACAGAATTCCTCATTTCAGTCAGATAATTGTAAACTGTCACATTCTGACTCTGCCCGTGTGTAAAATGTTTTTGAAATAAAACCGCTCCTACTTGAGTAAAATATATCAGACTGCTGTTGGAACCTCTAAAGAATATGTCTTCATTTGAAATGAAGTATGAAAGTATCTGTAAAATGCAATGATTTATTACCTGTGGATGGGTTAGCATAAAACTGTGACACTTTCTAATTATCTAGAAGTGCATCTGGAACATTTAGCCAAAGGGAAGTGCAGGGGATATGAGAAACCCTTCCTCTATTCATCAAGTGTTAACTACCTGAAACTCAACTTGAGCAAAATGACAGTTGGCACAGCTCCCTGAGAATAATGCCCCCGGATCCCAGTGAATTAATGGCTGATTCTCCCCCGACTCTCCTCGACAGAATTCTTCAAATCTCTACTTTTATCTTTCTCCCCTAATCTGGACGAGTTCAACCCCGACATACCCGAGTGGAGACAGGATGTGGGGAGAGTAATTAAGAAGGCTCTGCTCCAAGTGAGTGATTTTCATTTTCTCTGTCCTCCCCTCTTTCTTCCGCCCATCCTTCTGTCTGTCTTCAACTCTTTTCCGTCTTTTTTATCCCTCGTTGTCTTTCTCACCCTGCTGTTTCTCATTATTTCCTATACCCCTATACCTTTGCTGCCCAATACTCAGTGGTGCGGCAAAAGAACGCCCTCAGGCCACCCTGTGATTCATCATCAGACAGGTGTGAAGACGCCTCTGCTTTCCTTATCACCCAAAGATGGCTTCATGAGGGCTGATTCTTTAATTTTAATGTCGCCAATAAAATGATCTCAGAACTTAAAGCACGGGGGCTTGGTAGGGGATCCGTGAGTGACGATACCTGTCACCTAATGTGTGTGTCGGTGTGTGTGTGAATGTGTTAGCGTACTTGAATGTAGGAGGGGTGCAAGTGCTCTCGGTGTGTGTGGGAAGCTCAGCCATCATTGTTAAGTGCTACTCATCTCCCCATTCACAGCTCATGAATAGCGGACTGCATTTGGTTGTGCTGCGCTCTTGGCCATCTTACCAACGTATTGAGCATTAGAGCTGCAGGTAGGCACTTTTGGAGGAATATTCAAATGGATGAAGGGGATCTCATGAATAACCTGGACAACCCCAGACTCAGGTTCCATGCTTTCGAGCCATTGATTTCCCTTTTCCTAGACTGCGATAGCATGTAAATTACAGCCCTAAGAAAAAAAAGTTCACGGTGGTGGTGCAGTGGTTAGAACTGTCGCCTCACAGCAAGATGTTCTCCCTGTGACAGCGAGGATTTTCTCCGGGTTCTCAGGTTTCCTCCCACAGTCCAAAGACATGCAGGTTAGGTTCATTGTTGACTCTAAATGTCCCATAGGTGTGAATGTGAGCTTGAATGGTTGTCTGTCTCTATGTGTCAGCCCTGTGATAGCCTGGAGACCTGTCCAGGGTGTACCCCGCCTTCGCCCAACGTCAGCTGGGACCAGCTCCAGCCCCCCTGTCCCCCTGCGACCCTGAATAGGATAAGCAGTTACAGATAATGGATGGATGGATGGATATATTGCTTCGTAAAGACCAGAAGTAACTAGTTCAAGTTAAACTTTAAAGGTCCCATATTGTAAAAAGTGAGATTTTCATGTCTTTTATATTATAAAGCAGGTTCAATTGCTATATAAATACTGTGAAAGTATCAAAACGCTCAACATACGGAGAAATACACACAGCCAGTATTCAGAAATTGTACGTTTGAAACAAGCCGTTAGGATTTCTGTCCATTTGTGATGTCACAAATATACAATATTTAGATAATTACACAGTTTTAAACATAAACATTCTAAATGTGTCCTAGTTTATTTCCTATTGCAGTGTATACAAATAACATCATCTGACAGGAAGTAAACATGGACCCAAGCTGTTTCCTAGCAACGCAATTCCATTGGCACTCCGTTGAAATGCGCTAAAACAGAGCGTTTCTGACAGAGGGTGAATACAGGTATATTCAGACAGAGAGTATGAGGAAAATAATGTGTTGTTTGAACATTAAAGCATGTAAACATGTTCTAGTAGAAACACAAAATACAAATATGAACCTGAAAATGAGCACGATATGGGACTTTTAAAGCCAAAATGGACAAGAAGTCAAAAGTGCTCAGAATCACCAACATTTGAAAATCTACAGTCTCATGACAAAATGAGCAAACTCCATATGCTGATGAAGACAGTTGAACGATTGAGCTAGTAATGAGTTGACCTCGAACTAAGATTGTCCATATAATGAGGCAATCATTAAGACCAGAAGTAACATGTTTCTGCTACATACTTTAGACCGAATTGATGTTAACAACCCCTAAGGACACAGTGGTGTTTGTTTATGTTTGAACTCACTCGACTGAGGATGTAACTTCACTCTTGAATTAATCAGAGGGGTTATCGATGCATTCTGGAACTCTGTGTACTTCACTAATCACAGAGATGGGCATGAAAACTATCATGTTCTGAGTCACAGTTTAATGTCCCAAATTATAAAAAAAGTGAGATTTTCATGTCTTTTATATTATAAAGCAGGCTTAAGTCCTATATAAATACTGTCAAAGTATCAAAACGTTCAATCCACAGGGAAATACACACAGCCCGTATTCAGAAACACTGCATTTGAAACAAGCTGTCAGGATTTCTGCCTATTTGTTATGTCACAAATATACAATATTTAGACCCTTTGCACAGATTTAAATGTAAACATTCTAAGTGTGTCCCAGTTTATTCCTGTTCACACAATTCTATTGCAATTTTGTCGCAATTCCGTCGAAATGCGCTAAAACAGAGTGTTTTAGACACAGGGTAAATACAGGCATATTCAGGCTGACAGTATGAGGAAAATAAAGTTGTTTTTTTTAACATTACAGCATGTAAACATGTTCTAGTAGAAACCCAAAATACAAGTATGAACCTGAAAATGAACATAATATGGGACTTTTAAACTCTTTTAGTATGTGGATGAAATTATGTGTATGTGTCTTAAAATGTTTTTACTTTTGTATGGCAATATGTTACCATTTGTCCCAGGGCTGCATTGTTCACATTATTGTAGTAACAGTAACATGTTTCAAGTGGTTGAAGTTCGCTACTTACATTTTGTCATCTCAAAAAAGTGCATTTTTCGCCCAATTTTCTCTGCTTTATTTGATAAATAATTTTGATCAACACCTGTTTGATGGCAATTATGTTCCACTTCACAGCAGGTTAAAAACAAGGGTGGATTACAGCCTTTCATTGGGTCTGAAGGCTCCAGGTTCACTGTGTGGGAGTTTAGTGGTGCATACAGCAATTCATGCAGTACTATAAAAAATTTGCAATTCAGGAAATTACCATGAAGCTCATTATAAATGATAAGGGCGTTAACCTTCTTGTACCGGAGTTATAATCTACTGTAAATCCCTGATTATTCCACGTTATATTTTGCTGTGTTATCGGGTAAAAGGTGAGTCTTGCAAAATTTTGGTAGTTACTGCATGAATTGCTGTATGCACCACTAAACTCCCACACAGTGAACCTGGAGACTTTGAAAGGCAGATATCCGTCCTCATTTTTTACCCTGCTGTGAAGTGGAACATGACTGGCAAGCTAACAGGTCTTGATCAAATTCAATTGTCAAATCAAGCAGAGAAAATTGTGTGGAAAACATCCTTTTTTTAAGATGACAAAAATAAGGTACTGAGTGGCTGTACTCAGTGTACTGACTTTGAGTTCTACTGTTTCAATTTAGAGATTTTGCAAAGTAAAAGTCTCTAGAAGTGTACGATTCAACATAATCCCATGGTGTAGGGTTTAAAAAGTAAACAAAACTAGCAGTAAATCGTAATATTGAATCGCAATACATAACGAATCGGCACCCAGGTATTGTGATAGTATCAAATCAGGAGATAAGCATATCTTCCCTGCCCTAACATGCCACTACTGATCCCTCATTTCTTCCACTCTCTGTACATTTTATTCTATCTTTAAGGATAGATTCACAGTTTTTTAAGTCTGTCTTAAAACAATAGTCAGACGCCCATATGGACAACAGCTTTTTCTTGCTTGGAATCATTCCTCCTTTTCAAACTGGCCCTGAATAGATCTGTTCTCAAATGAATTTCAATATAAGTGATAAGGGACTAAATCCATAATTCTGTGTAAAAATACACTCCAAAATCTATCAAACTCTTTTTGTTGCTGTCGCTCCACTGCATCTCAGCATTGGAAGATATTTCACTGCTTGACTCGTCTCAGACTATTTAAGCCTCTGTTAACTTCAGATAAACATTTTTGCACAGGAGGAGTGTGGATTTTGTCCCCCATCACTTACATTAAAATCGCACTATGAATGGATCTCTTAATGGCCAGTTTGAACAGTATGTTCACATTTCTAATGATCACGGACTATTACATTTCTAATTATAGTCCGCAGAAAGTCCACATAGGGAAGAGGTCTGGGTGGGTGGGAGAGAGGGTCAAACAAACACAAGACTTGAGGAGCACCATAGAAGAAGTCATGCTGTAATTTGGTATCAAAAATGTTTTTCATTTGGAGATTTCTGCAAAAATTGCATTTTTCGGCAATTGGATGGCACACACTTATTGTCAATCTAGCTAGGAAAGCCATCCATCCTCTGAATGCTTTAGGGCTTTAGTTTAAGGTTGTAAAGTTACATGAGGCTATTATTACCACAGGTCATTTTATACAGTGAAGTCAAGTTTAAAAAATATTCTCAATAGAATGAAATGGCTACTATGAAGACTAACATCATCACACATGAATACAGTTGGGCTCATTGGATCCACAAGAGTCTCAGCCTTATAGTGAGACCCAATATATGCAATTCCAAAACTGTTTAGGGTCCCCAGTATGCAGAAATATTCAAATACACCATTTTAGTATAGGCGAAAATAAAACATGTATACTGCATTCAAAAAACTGCATGGTTATTGCCCCAAACTGCCTGTGATTATCATAAAGTGGACATGTCTATAAGGGGGAGACTTGAGGGTACCAATAGAACCCATTTTCAGTCACATATCTTGAGATCAGAGGTCAAAATAGCCCTTTGAAAATCACCATGCCAGTTTTTCCTTGCCAAAATTTAGCCCAACTTTGGAGCATTATTTAGCCTCCTTCCCAACAAGCTAGCACGGTTGGTGTCAATGGGTTCCTTCAGTTTTTCTAGTTTCATATGATATCTGTGTCTTCACTCTAACTCTAAAACTGCCTGCAGATCTCAGAGGGTTAAAGGAAAAAAAATGTGATGCAGGTGAAATGATTTTCTTTCCCATCCCCACAGTCTACAGGTCATTTTTGCCCCAAGGCCCCACAGTAGGTTGATCTGGCCTTGGCTTGGAAAAAAAAAATATGAGTAAATACCTCCTGTATTAGCACACAATACACTGCAGTAACAGATTGAAACACTGCATATTGTGAGTCATGTCAAGTTCCTCTGAAAAAAAAAAAAAGCTGGTTGGTTCAGCTAACTTTCTCCTCTATTACATCATAGTTACCACCTACACTCGACTGCTTGACTGCTCACGGCACAGACTTTTGTCTTTTCCCGTTCCTGACGGCATAGCTTATTTAAAGAGGAGAAACAGTAATATACGATAATCAAAAATTTTAATTTGCGATTCAAAATGATAGAAAACAAGAATCTTTATTCTGACCTAAATCATTTATTTTTTTCCCCTCATGCATTAGTGGATAAGGACAAATGCTGTTTTATAGGAGAACCCCAATATACTTAAATGGGTTCATTCAGCTTGTTTAAGGGCAACCTGGTCTCTTAAACTTTACGTTCTAGGGATGCACCGATCGAGTACAAGTACAAGTACTTGCATTTGGGTACTCGCCGATACCGAGTACCTATATGAGTACTTCTCTGTGCCAAAAGACCCTCGTTAACAGCCAGCTGGAGGGTGTGAGCGACACACGGCAGGCTGGGGAGTCCCACATACGAGGCGATGCGTTGTGACCCGGAGCCGTTTTGCGAGTAAGAGTACATGAGCACAGTATCGGACCCGATACCTGATATCGGTATCAGTGCATCCCTATTACGTTCACATACAACAAAACTGCATTGTTAATTATGTTTCGAGGGAAACTTATTTTCTCCCGGATTACGTTTGTTTGACATATCATAAATACCTTTCTAATCATAGTCCGCGGAAGTCCACTTAGGGTGGGGTCGGTGTAGATGGATGGGTCAAACAAACACAGGACTTTCACCAAGGAGACCGCTGCTTTTGTCCCATGTTTAACTAAGTCAACATTGACTTATTTTAATGTATGTTTTGTTGCCTAAACATATCCAAATAATTTGTTTGCAATTTGTTTTGTTTCAATTTCGAACATTAACCACATGTTTAAAACTGCGATGTAATCCAGGAGAGTTGTATGGGAATTGCAAAGGATGTACATGCTGAGTGTCAGTGCCATGCTATGCATTAGATTGATTTACCAGTGATCGTAGATCTAGGATTACAATGCATAACCATCTTCAAGAGACTCCCTTGAAGAGAAGTATTAAATGGAACCAGGGTTGAAAATTCCAATATGTGCCTTTTTTTATTATATTACACTTGTGGATAGTGGCAGATGTGTCGCTTTTGTTTGTTTTCATCTTTTCACATTACAGTTTGATATCAGCCACTACCCATGTGAAATTGCTGTAGATCTGTTTATGAAGCTGGCACTGACACAAAGTTCAATTCCAGACAAACATATAGCCCAAGTGGTCCCAGGAAGGGTTATTTGTCCTCTATTTTGTTATGGTTGAGAACTCTTGCTTGAGACAGAGGCCAGTCCACAACTGATGGCTTTCCAACATAGTAAACAACTCCCCAACAATAAAATAGGAGATGAGAGAGAGAACAACTTACAATTAAAGTCAAGGTCCATTTAACTGAAGCCCCATTGCTGAATCTGTCACGTCATGACTTTGCACTCTTCGACGAGGCTCATTTTTGTGCCACAGCCTCTACTGGTCTTGAATGCACATCCAGTAATGGAGGCTATTTCATTCTACTGTGTCTATCTTCAGCCACCTCCCTCTCACATTCCCTAAATGTCCCCAGCTCGAACTCATCCAGCTTACAATGTTCACACTCCCCCATAGCTTTCCTCGAAGGTTAATGCAAGCTATCAAGCTATCATCTCCTTATTGCTTGCCTGAAGGCACCAAAATACTTCCTCATCCAACTGATGCATGGTATATCATACACAGTAATGTGATATTTTCATCTGTTCACTCTGTTAAACAATGTTGATAATTAACTTACTCTCAAATGATTAGAATGTATATTGGGTTTTAAGAGATTCCCCTCACACTAATTGAAACACGATCTCGATTTCAAATAATATTAGAATTTTAGAAAAAATACTTATATTATTTTTTCTTTATTAGGGTGTATTCATACCTGCCTTGTTTAGTTCGGCTGAATGGATCCCTGGAGCGTTTACCCTCGAGCATTTACCCTCTTGGTGCGGTTCGTTTGGGCAGGTGTGAACACAGCAATCACACTCGGGTGCAGCACCAAAACAAGCAAACCGAGACCTCCTTGAAGGGGCGGTCTCTGTTTGCTTCCAAACTAACTGCGGTACGGTTCGGTACGCTTCGTTTGAGAACATGATCCGACCTCGATCCGGCCCAAATGGAAAAAGCAATGCACCTTTTTGGATTAAACCAGCTCTGGCAGCAAGCAGCGCTGTGCATGTCAACACCAGACACCAGACAACATTACTACAAAAGAGCCAACCCTTGCCCTCGCTCTTCACATCAGTACTAAACAGGTGTAACGTCAGGCTGTGTTGAAGACCACGGGCATACCTGAAGGATCTTCAGAAATATTTTTGGCACAGTTGAGGAGGGTTAATGCACGCCTCATCCTCCGCCCGTCTTGATATGCGCCTTCGGCGACTCCAGTGCATCAATACATTGTTTTCCGGTCACAGCCACACCTCATTCTCAAACTGTTTGCCTTGAGTGAAAAATTGCTACAAGGTAATCATAAGATGACCATGGCCAAGATCATGCCGTGTAGTTGTCCCTTCATTGTTGTGTTCTGGAGGTCTGCTCTTCTTTGTTTACTTCCGGGAGTATTACAGCATGGAAATTCTGACCAATTAGAGAGCAGTTTCTTTGCGCACCAAAATTTTGGTCCGCTTGTTAATGCCGCCGTGTGAACACAAACCAAACTCGAGGCAATATGCAACATTGTAACAATTTGGTCCCTGATTCGGACCAGAGCAAACGAACTACAGGTGTGAAAACGCCCTTATTCTCATTCCTTCGATCACTATCCAAAGCTCATGACCATAGGTGAGGTCGGAACGTAGATGAACCGGTAAATGGAGAGCTTTGCCTCCTTCTCCACAACAACGGTCTGGTACAATGCCTACATATCTGCTGACGCCGCACCACCGCTGCCTGGTTAGCACTAGTATTGGTTTAAGTGATTAGAGATCAGAGGTAGTATTATACTGTATAGCGTATGTGATGATAATAACACATCAGCTTACACTTCGTAAAACATCTTAATAGCAGTGCTCGCAGCATGGTCCATCATTTACACGACATCTTATAATTACTGGATGCATTCTCGTGGAATTTGGTACAGGCAGTCATGGTCTACAGAGCATGAATCCTAAAGGCTTTGGTGATCCCCTGACTTTTCCTTTTTTGGAGGTTGTTTTAGGTTTTTGAGTGAAATATCTTTTGCACAACCTTTGGATGTATCGCCATGAAATGACATTCAAGGCCTCAAATCCTATTGACTGGCTCTCATCTCTGACATACTGTAGCACTAACATTCAGCCTTGGTTGATTGGCACAAATCAAATGTAATACATACATTCATGGTTCCCATGAATCCTGATTTTGGTGATTTCATGCTAGCGTTGTGACTCTGGGATAGTAGTGTCAGTCGGTCCGATGGACAGTTGGTCCACCACTGAAATATCTCATCAACTATAGGTTGGATTGCCATGACATTTTTGTACAAGCACTCGTGGTCTCCAGACAGTGAATCCTAATGATTTTGGAGATTTCCTGAATTTTCCTGTAGCACTACCAGCAGCAAACGTCTCAGGTGGATGGATTTCAATGAAATTTGGTTTAGCATTTCCCAAAGGTTGGATTTCAAAGCTTTGATGAGCCCTTAATCTTTCATCTAGTGTCATCACCAGGCCAAATTTGAATTCATCTAACACTTTATGACCAAATACCTGCAAAAGTAATTCCCATCAGCCTCAGCTGTACTTTTTGTCACCATGCTCACATGCAAAACTAAGATGACAACCATGGTAAACATTATACCTGCTAACTACGCCCATTTTCAAAATTCATACATGTTATTCCTATGGTCTGACCATCCAAAAAAAATATAAGTAAAATTGAACAACTCTCCCCCAAATCCAAAAATTAGAGTGCTAAAACTCAAATTGGTGATGTCATAGGGTATAAATGCTAGGCCATGAGATAACATATTAGAATGCTCAATTTTATGTAGTGTTCCCCTTTAACACTGTTATTATGAGCATGTCAGCATGCGGACTCTATCATTTAGCTCAAAGCGCCACTATACAGCCTCAGAGAGATGCTCACGGAGCTGCTAGCATGGCTGTAGAGGTTTTGACGATAAGTTGAGCACGAACACTTGATTATCTTATTACAGATGAAGTGTTGCTTAAATATCACATAGAATTGCACGTGGTACATCTTAAGGGGGTTATCCATATTCAAGTTAAACTAGAACATATAAAAGCAAAACTGAGTTGCACATGTAAAATACTGTATCTGTGGAGGCATACTGCCTTTCAGTTTGCATGCATTCATTCCTGTGCCGAATCCCTCTCGAGTTTATCTTCTTCAAATAATATTCCCCTCAAACGTACTTGCAAAATATTGCATTGTGGAATCTTTGCATCAAACCAAACTGAGCCACGCTTCCCCTGCAGCAGGTAACCTCGTCCTCGCTGAGTGTCTCACCTCTTTTTTTTTCTTCGCCATCCCAATCTGACTTTTTGTATCCAGGGGTGGATTTGCAGAGCCTCAAAAGAGAGCACTCCAAAAGCAGCCAGCCAGCCTTTTAAACTAATGACTGATTTCAATGAGAACAAACATGGTCAAAGGGTATTGATTTTTTTTCAGGGGCTATTGCCTCTTCTGTCATCCTATTCACTTTATGTCCCTCTCTGCCGCCCCTTCTCTCATTGCAAGTCATGCCCACGGCTATCATTTGTCCACTACTTTGGTACTCAAATAGTGACTTCTGTGCTCGATAATTGATGTGCTTTGGCTATACCCACTCTATTGTCCACACAGGCCACTGAGAAAACATAAAAAAAACCCATCACAGGCTCTAAAATGAAGAGTGATCACCACCCAGGCCCTGACTCCCTCGCTCGTATAAACTGGTTAAGAGCTGAGGGCTTAAAAAATGCTTTTCTGGAAACAAAAACAGAAACATTTGTTTGGCTTCACCTTTTTTTATCAAAAGAAAAATACGCTTTTGGCACCCTTAGAAATTGAGATTAAGCCAACAATCTTTCACTGAATGGTTCTCCTTTGATTGTTTCAAATAGACTAGTCACATGCCTGAAGGCAGTCCTGTGAGAACCACGTATCTACAAAATGTCTTATTTTCAGATTTGTGACAGTTTATTTTCAAGCTCATCCAAAGGGTTGTAAATGGTTTATTTTTCTGATGAAATAGGATCATTTTCTCAACGCACAAGGGAATACTTAAAATCACAAAATTTGGAAATGCATAGTTTTGATTGGACAGCAACACATAGCTGGTCTTACACTGTCAAATTTGTTGCTAATGCTTTTTGCCGCAGCCAAGGCCATTATTGTTTTAATTGATGAATGCTGAATAAAATGGGAAGCTGATGCAATTACAGCATGGATGTATAAAGAGAACTGGATACAGTGTCGGAGGCGGGGTCCCGTTCATTCCAATGAGAGTTGCTCAGTGGCGCATGAAGACAAATGGCTTGACTGCCGAGTGATAAAGTACCCGGATAATGAGAGAAAGTACTCGGATCATCTAGCGATCTTCCGCATCCATTGGGCCCATAGAGCAGACGCAGTAGTGTTTTCTTAAAGTCCACATCCCAGCCCTCACTCGAGCCTCAATCTGGGTCTCATTCACATGAACAAAGGAAGGAAATAACGCTGGATTCAGCTGTTAGTGAATTTTACAACTTTTAGGACCTACTGTAATGATTTAAATAAGGGCTGCAAACCCACCTCCCCCCGACTACGCCTCGATATCCTGTCCATGAATATCACAAACAGGATTGGTGACAAAGCGCAGCCCTGGCGGAGGCTAACCCTCACCGGAAACGAGTCCGACTTGTTGCCGAGGACCCGAACACAGCTCTCGCTTTGGGAGTACAGGGATTGGATGACCCTGAGAAGTGCCCCCCTCACCCCATACTCCCGCAGCACCCCCCACAGTATCTCCCGGGGGACCCGGTCATACGCCTTCTCCAAGTCCACAAAACACATGTAGACTGGATAGGCGTACTCCCAGGCCCCCTCCAGGATCCTTGCGAGAGTGAAGAGCTGGTCCGTCGTTCCACGGCCAGGACGGAAACCACATTGTACCTCTTCGATCCGAGGTTTGACTATCGGCCGAACCCTCCTTTCCAGCACCTTGGAGTAGACTTTACCAGGGAGGCTGAGTAGTGTGATACCCCTGTAATTGGCACACACTCTCTGGTCCCCCTTTTTGAAAAGGGGAACCACCACCCCGGTCTACCACTCCCTAGGCACTGTCACCGACTTCCACGCAATGTTGAAGAGACGTGTCATCCAAGACAGCCCCTCCACACCCAGAGCCTTCAACATTTCTGGACGGATCTCATCAACCCCCGGGGCTTTGCCACTGTGGAGTTGTTTGACTACCTCAGTG